>JAZHYW010022258.1:0-99458 GCA_037355805.1 Ixodes ricinus | reverse complement strand
ATATATATATATATATATATATGTAAGTCAAAGATGCGTACCGTCAGAGTTACTAACACGAACTTTATTGCGATGTTTTGAGCGGGGACCGCTCCTCATCGGGTAACGAGTGTATAGCCCGTGAATGTTTATATATATAAATACATAGGTGTTTTTATACTTACATATTTGGTTAAAAGAAGGCATAAGCTACACTTATGCGGTTTCTGCGCGGGGTGTTATACGCTTCGGAGACATTAGGGGTGACAGCCAATCTGCGATAAGTCGGCTATTTAAATAATACATTTGTTAATTAACTTTTATTTAGTGAAAATAGTCATGGTTCAGATTAGAAATTTGCTGAGCGTCGTACAAAAACCGTAAATATTTCCTTTCTAGAAAATGAGCGCGTGAGTAGCGCATTTGTGCGCTAAAGTTACCACCGGGAGCAGGTACAAGGCTGGGGCCAGATGAGCGACGGAAGAATTGCGCGGGTGCCTTAAAGCAACCGCTAGCCTTGTACCTGCTCCACGAGTGGTAACTTTAGTGCACTATTACGCTTCTCACGCGCTGATAGTCTTTGTGATAATGACTGATTTATGGTTTTCGATATCCCTCAACAAGTGTCTAATTGAAACCGTATGCCTATTTTCACTAATTAAAAAGTTAATGATCGAATTTGAAGTAATTAACCTACTTATTGCAAATATTAGCCACCCACATTATGTCCCCCGGGCGTATAACTCACTCGTACAAACCGCATAAGTGTAGATTTTATATTGCTTCTTAAACAAACTAAGAATAAAACAACACCCGGTATATATAGATAATAACGCAGCGCAGGAACCCGAAAAGTATAAACGGCAGAAATACGTACTTATACGGTTGTTTTGAGATTTGTAACAAATTATTGGCAGACTCAGTTGAGATTCCGGCCTGAGACAAACCTTTTCCAATACTGGTTAAATGAGATGAAAAATCGACCCACCGTGGGTACATCACGTGGCCAATGACGCCATGAGAAAGTTCAAAGAACCTGGAGACACGTTCAAGAGCTCACAATACACTCGACACAGTCGCAGGATGAGAACCCCAAAAGTTTAATTAAAAACATATATTTTTTTAAAAAGCGTCTTTACTGCTACGTGTATGCCGGTTTCACTATGTGTTTCTTGAGCTCGGCAGATGCTCGAGAGGCGGACAACCGTCACAGTTTGGTGAGTAATTAACTAAGCTCGTTACTTAACTTTTCATTCGTACAAATATACCTATGGTTCTAATTAGAAACTTACTGAGCGTCATTGAAAACCACTAAAACAACTCTTTTTAGAACGACTTGGAGCTCGTGGGAAACTCGGGGCGCGCCAAAGTTTCCACTCGTGAAGCAGGCGCAAAGCTAGCAGTGGTGGAACGTTTGGTAACTTTGGCGCGCCCCCAAACTTCCCACTAGCTTCAAGTTGTTCTAAAAAGAGTTGATTCAGTGGTTTTCGATGACGCTCAGTAAGTTTCTAGTAGGAATCATGTGTCTATTTTCACTATTTCAAAAAGTTAATTAACGAATTTTAGTTAATTGCTCACCAGACATGGAGGTTGTTTGCCCTCGAATGTCCGCCGAGCTCGCAGAACATGTAGTAAATACGGCATTCACCTAGAGTAAATACGCCTTTTTAAAATTTGTTTCGAATAAAAGATATCACCCGGTATATATATATATATATATATATATATATATATATATATATATATATATATATATATATATATGGGTGACTTCACCTTTCCAACTCAGGCGCAAATTTTGGGTCGAATTTTTTACCTTTTTTTAATACAGGTTATCGGGCAAATCTTCTAATAAAAGTATACGCAAACAGAAAGTTCGTCGGATTTTGTGTTCTCAAGTAATGAACCGTGTTAAGGGCTTGGGGACGGAGAGGCCGGAGACCGGGTTTGGGCGGTATGGTGACTATGTTTTATGGGACATGAGATGATGGTTGCGTTCTGATGGTAGGTCCCATTCCGTCTCCGCCGCGTGTGTCGTCACTGGTGGGATCATGTGGCGATTGTTGGTGGCTGCTGGCTTCGATGAAGATGAGGTCCAACAGTCACTTTCATTGGTACAGATGTTTATGTCGCCGCAGAAACAGCTTCTGTTGTTATTGTAGAAAGAGGAAGACAAAGACCTGTTGATGTGGGTTACTTCAGCTGATGTTCGATAGCCTTGGTTCCAGGTCTTCGAGGAGGGTCTCTGCCGAGTGGTGGTGTTGCGGATCCTCCTTCTAAGTGTGCTCTAGATGGAGCATGGCCTCGCCGGATGTGGAACGTAACAAGTTCCCCGGCGGCAGGTTGTTTCTTTAAGCAGTGTCAGCTTCCAACTGGCCGATGAAAAGACCTCAGGAACGCCACGGTTGACGGACATCCTGACCACACGAAAGAACACAGACCAAGACAGCAGGGAACACAGGCACCAGACTCGAACCGCAAAAAGGCGCCAAGCCTTCACTTTGTTCCTGTCGTGCCCTTCGTGCATTTGTTCTGGAACATCCGATATGATGCTGACAATGACCATAAATAAAACGTTTCGAGAGGACTGTGCTATCTCATCGACAACCTGCTGTGAACGTCGGACACAGCCAAACCTAAAAATGTCCCGTGATGCGTCAGTACACTGCAAGATTCAGAAGAGGAAATGACCACACTTCCCGTAGTTTCCATCTGTAACATTTTTTTTAGAGGACAATGCGCTTGTCGTTTAAACGTACTCGCTTAGAAAACAGTTTTTTTTAGCTGTTATGTACACTGTACTGCGAATACGCTGGATTTAGCTTTATTGTACTACAACTGAAAGTATTTACGTCAGAGCTCAATAGTTAGACAGATACTTCATATTCTTAAAGAATCCCGAAAAAAACTTTATTTAAAACTACAACCTTCTGCTCCTACTGCCAGACGCGATCTGCAGGAATCTGATATCTTTGTTCCAGCGTTGCAGGATTTAACTTAAGATACTTGGGACGTTGCCGGGGTTCTTTCGTGGCGACTTCAGTCGAGTTTGTGAGTCAGAACTGTCTTTACGCTCACACGCCTGATGGCGCCTATTTTAATCAAGGTGTCTTTTATTTGCTTGAGGATTTCATACTTATAAAGCGGAAGCGAGTACGTTTTAGGTTTTGTATTATGTCCTGACTCACCTGAGTTGAAACAAAGCTATTTTTTCGGCACATCGGTGAAATGTGGCCTGGCCGATGACAGATGTAACATATGACCGAATTTCGTCATTTACAACCCCTGGTAGCCGTCTGCTCTATGTCGGTATCCTCAATTTGTGTGTTTTGGAGGTTTGCCAATTTACGTTTCGACTTTCTTTACTTTTTACTTTTGGACTTCCAACATCCGGTGTTCAGGTTTTCTGGTACAGTAAAGCTTATTGTCGTCGCTCAGCTGGTGTCGCAACTCATATTCATCATAGAAAGTGGAATGCTCCGGAAAAACTGTTCTAGAAGAAGCATCTCTATCACTTTATCGTGTTCTTTGAATACCTCTGAGGTTTTCAGCGCATTCCACCATGTTGGCTCGCAACGTGAATTCGAAGTCAGCATAGGACTTCCTGGGCTTTTTCTTTTCCCATTCCTGAACTTCTGCTGGTAGGCCTCCGCAGACAACTTGTATCTTTTAAGTAGGCTCACCCTCACACAGTCATAGTCTGAAAAGTGCTCATTTGTGAGTCTAGCCATAATTTCTTGAAACTTTGCAAGGCAACAGTGCCAAAAGACGAAATGGCCATTACTCGTTCGAAAGTAGATGTGTTGACAAACTCGCTCAAAATTAACCAGAAACAATCCGATGTTGTTTTGAATCTTAAATGGCTTCATTAACTCGCTCATCTGAAACATTTCTCTTCCACTGTTAAATGTACTGTGTTAACGCTCAAACCTCCGCGCTCAAATTCTGTCCTTCTGAGCGCTAGCTCTTCTCGTCTAAGGTCCGCTTGTATTTCTTTTCGTCGGCCTCTCGAGCCGCTTTCTTTTCTTCTTTCGCAGCAATGCTATTCCAGACGTCCTGGATTTCATCTTCAGGGATTGTTTTCTATATATCTGCGATTAGAAGGCCTTTTCTGACCGCTTTGGGAATATCAATTCCTAGTGTCTCTGCTTAACTCCAATAGCTCTTCCTTTCTTAGTTTGAGAAGATTCATAGCAACTCTGGGGGTAAGAAAACTAGCACTGCAATAGACAATCAGAACTCTATCTACCTAACTTCTCAAATTACCGAAAAATACGTACTTCAAAAGAAAATCTGCATAAAACCTGCGCTCTAATCGTCTTTTGGTACACCACAATCAAAATAACATGCAAACTTTGAAAAAATCTTTCCCCGAAACCTTTTCCAATGTTGAGCACATTCTTGGCTCAAAGCAATCCTACAGTAAACTCAAAAGAATTTACGGGAAACCTCACAACAGGGTAAAGCCATGCCCAAATCTAAAGTAATATTTAACTTAATTTTAACTTTCCCTTGCATGCCGGACTGCTTCTTTCCTCTGAGTAGTCTACGAAGCTACCATGCTTGCACGAAATTCGCAGCTTCCGTCAAAACTATTTTCTGAAGACCTGGCTCTGCTCCAGGAACCAAGCATAGTCAGTTGTTGAGAAGCGCTCTCAACCTTATCGAAATGGTGTGCTTCTCGCATTGAACTTCGCCTTGCGGGCGTTACAGCTTTTTCAAACTTCGAGAGCAAAGCGCACCTTTGCAGAGGTCGGAACGACCACGAAAGCTCAACAGCTCCCTAAAATCCAAGCCCGACGCCCGCAAAACCCGGCCGCCAGATCTCTGCCCTTCAGCCCGTCCTACCAGCCAGGATGTCAGCGATGTCGTTCCGATGTCCGCAAAAGTACCAGGCATCACTAGCGGTTGAACCTTGCCGTGCTCAGGCACTGGCTCAGAACGCTCAGAGACGTCCAACGCCGGCTGACACCTCTTTTTCCTCAGCTAGAGTGTGGCCGCTGCGCTCATCCGGGACAGGAAAGATCCCACCGCTGCCAGTAGTTCTTAAGGGCTGAGGGACGGACAGGCCGGAGACATGGTTTGGGCTATATGAAGACTATGTTTTAATGGGACATGAGATGATGGCTGCGTTCGATGGTAGGTCCTATTCCGTCTCCGCCGCACGTGTCCGCGGGTCCGCCTTTTATAGCCCCGGTGACGTGAAGACGTGTCTTCACACTTGGGATCCTGCTGTGATTAGTGGTGGCTGCTGGCTTCGATGAAGATGAGGTCCAACAGTCGGTCTCATTGGCTCAGGTTTATGTCTCCGCAGCCGCAGCTTCTTTGATGGTGGAGAAAGAGTAAGACGAAGACCCGTTTACGTAGGTTACTTCAGCTGATGTCCGATAGCCTTGGTTCCGGATCTTCAGAGGGTCTCTGCCGATCGGTAAAGTTGCGGATCGTCCTGTAAGTGTGCTCTAGATGCAGCACGGCCTCGCCGGGTTGTGGAACGTAACAAACGTTGAATCGGCCAATGTGGAAACTGCAATTTTTCCAGCTTATCGGGGGTGCAATATTTCACTCCAGTCCCCTTTTCTTAATTTTTACGCTACATCAATATAACTTTTTGGGAACACCCTCAAGATATGTTTCTTTTATGGTAATTAAGAGTCTACGTCATATTATTCTTAATGTATTTTTTTATCTGTCAAACCGCCTCTCTGCGACGATATTTGACGAAGTTCAGCAAGATGTGCTGTCTGACCTATTTAACATATTTTTATGTTCTTTACATACCCAAAGCTCAATTAAGTTATTTCTTTTGGGCATAATTTCAATATTGTGAAATAGTTTTATATTGCGCTACGTGTGCCTGAAAAACGGAGCTTCAAAAAAATTGCAACTTTGGAGTCGATTAAAAAAAAAAAAACCTTTTGTTTCTTTCTTTTTTCAGGCTTAGGTAAGATAGTAGTCTATCAGGAAATGCCAACAGAAATTGTAATATATTGTTTGTATGGCCGCTATTAAGACTCCAATCTCGCGTCATGAGTGTTTTGAACGCGACTTTGCACAGGCGCTCTGCTGAGCAGAATGTATGCCTATGTACGGTTTTCTACTCATCGCTAGCAGTTACCTCCATGTCCGACCATAAACATTAAAAAATTAGGGTAGTGTACTTAAGAAAAACTTATTTTGAGGTCCATATTTACAAGTGTGCGGCACAGCGCTTACTTTCTCTCAAAACGGGTGAATGGAGATTGTTAGAACATTTCTCTGGGGCCTTTTGCTTTCGGCTTTGAGTTTGAAATACCGAACTTGACATGTAATCGTCATATCTTCTTATGTCAAACAGATATACAGTGCATATACATATGGGTGGTTTCATCTGAACTCCGGCACGAATTTGGGGTAGAATTTTAATTTTTGACCAATAAATAAATGTTTTGGGAAACCCTTCTGTGACAGAGAGGCTAACCGCAAGTTCGGGTGATATTTTGTTATCGAGTTATGGATGTTTTAAGCAGCCGAGGCTCAAACTGACCTTTCTCTCGCCTGTCGGAGGTGTCATGTTTCACTCCTGTCTACTCCTTGCCCTTTTTCGGTAGTGCAGTGCAAATTTTTTTATGCCACTCTCAAAACAGGGATTATTTATGGTCAATAGTTTTATTTTGAATATTTATCTTCACTTTTGTTTTAAATATTGTCCATAGAGCACGTCTTCCTGGAATGCTGGAATGCCATCTTCTTTTGGGTTCAGACGTTAAAGAAAGACCTACCGTTGACAGCCCATGGAGTCCTCTTTTGTCTGTACACTGAAAGGAAGGACTTCCATATGAAACAGAGATGCTCCTGGGCCGGCATGCAATATGGGGAGTCGAATGGCTTTAAAGCATGCTGATATTGATGCACAGCCAGTTCGCACTTATTATGTTCAAAATGTACGCATTCTAAGAGACGTTTATAAGATACACTATGTCGGGTGTGAGTGGTTGCCACTGTTAGATAATCTGGTAAGCTTGAAAGAATTTTAACCGACCGCGTTAGCCGAAGCTAGTTTGACGGTCTTTTACGCACTCTTGACCCAGTGTTGTCAAAACACAATAAAAACATCAATGAAAAAACAAAACAAAAAAACCGCGTCCATGGACTAAAGGTTATCGTGCTTGCCTCCCACGCGAATGCCAGGGTTCGACTCCTGGGAGTTACTCGTCTTTTATTTATACTTTCAGTTCAGTTTCTTTCAGTGATTTCGAGAAGCATGTTGTTTATTCTAGGTCCGAATTTTCCACGCGTCGAACCTTCTACGCCGATTATTCCAGAAGACCACGCGTGTACATATGGGCTTCGCGTGGCGAGCCAAAGTCATTCTCGCCCAAGCGCTCGATCCTGCTGTTCCGGCGACATCGACGCCTGCGACGCTAGCCTTTTTCTATTTTGTTTTGGAGCACAAGTTCGCCCCATTAAATGTTTAGTCTCTTCAGTTATTCCCTGCCTCATCATTTGTCATTCGTGACAATATTTTTGTAATCTTTAAATAACTATAAATCTCCGTTTAACTTCTTTCTGTTAAATATAATTTGAGTATTTTGCGCTAAACATAAAACGCGGAACATTTGCCATAAAAACTAATATTTAGAAAGACCTGCAAGTTTGAAATATATTTTTTGAAAAAAGAACCCTTTAGTTTTTTATTTTTTTATTTACAGTTAGGTAATACAGTTTTCTATCGGAAACTACCGACAGAAATTGCAATATATTGTTTGTATGGCCGCTATTAGGACTCGAGTCTCGTGCTATGAGTGTTTTGAACGGGACTTCATATAGACGTTCACTTGAACATGGTTTTGACCTATTTAAGGTTTTCTATTTAATGTTAGTACTTACCTCAATATCTGAGCGTAAAAGCCAGTGAAGCAACATTATTTATCCTAACAATATTTACTTACTTGGCACTGGCGTGATTTGCAAGGTGCGTGAGCTTGGCCCTATGTATTGACGGAGAAAATACGTAACATCTAGACTCCCGGACAAACTTAAGTCACAATAAAAACGTCTAAGTAACCCGGCATGAATCACTGAAAATTAAAACGAAACCTTACCACATTATTAACACTTTTGAAGCCTTACACGCAACGAAATGCTCGTTATTTTATGAAAGAGTCCGTACGTGCACAAAATGAACCGTACTTTCTAAAGACAGATACAAAATCATAGATCTATATATATACACTGCATATCTGTTTGACATAAGCAAATATAAAAATTACATATCAAGTTTGGTATTTCAAACTCAAAGACAGAAGCAAAAGGCCCCAGAGGAATTCTCTAACTGTCAGCATTCCTCGTATTGAGAGGAAGTAAGCGCTATGCCAGACTTGTGGTTACGGGCTTCGAAGTAACTTTCTTTTTTAAGTACACTACTACAAATTTTATTAATGTTTATGGTTCAATATTGAGGTAACTGGTAACGATAAGTAGGAAGCCTTACATTGGCCAAAATGCTGCTCAGCAGAGTGCCTCTGCGAAGGCCCGTTCAAGACGCTCAAAACACGAGATTTGAGTCATAACAGCGGGCATAAAAAATATATTACAATTTGTGTTGGTAGTTCCTGTTAGACTGCTATATTACGTAACTGTGAATAAAAATAAATGAAATAAAATGATGGTTTCTTTTAAAAATCTACTCCAAATTTTCTAGTTTTTTTTTAAATACACGTTTTTCAGGCACATGTAGAAAATTATATGTTTGTAGCACAATATTGAAATTATAGTTAAAATAACTTAATTGGAGACTTTACGGTGATGTAAAGATCATAAAATATATTGAATAGGTCAGACAGCACAGCTTGCTGAACTTCTTCAAATACCTTTGTAGAGAAACAGACTGACGAATAAAAAAGCCAAAACATTAAGAATGTTATGACCTAGGCGCTTTATTAGCATTAAAAAGCATATGCCGAGAGTGTACCCAAAACGTTATATTGATGTAGCGTAAAAAGTAAGGAAAAGGGATGGAGTGAAATATGGCACGTCCGATAAGCTGGAAAAACGACGGTTTCCACCTTGGCCGCTGAAAGGTCACATAACGTGAGAACGAAAATTCTGACGAACTTGCCGTTTGCGTCTTCTTTTATTATAAAATTGCCTTATAACATGTATTTAAGAAAAAAAGAAAAAAAGTTCGACTTAAAATTTGTGCTTGAGTTGAGATGAAATCACCGATATATATATATATATATGGGTGGTTTCATCTCAAATCATTCAAGAAGAAATGTTGGGTCTTCCAGAAATTCTGTAAAAGATATATGTTGCGGGATAATTCTTTATTAGAACGAAATGGGAAGCGGTTTTGAAGAAAAAAAATGTTTTTGAGTTATTATATTTTATTTGACCGAAAGCGTATTCTGAGATTTTGGCGATCGTCAGAGGTCGAACACTTGAGAGTCCAGCTACGCTTATATGTGGACGCACAGCTATCAAACCTTTTCACTTGTTTTATACTTTGAGGTACAATTTTTTAATCACAGCTGGAGTTTTTTTTTTAATATTTCGTAAAATAAAATTTGTCAGACCTAGTCCCTTTGACAAATATTTGCCGAACTTGAGTGATTATAACTTTCGTTTCGTTCAACGTTTGGCATAAACAGCACATCAAACGAAAGCTTACAACATTACCTTTTTCGGAAAGATATATTCGGTATTGTCAATCAGGTGTAATATAATTAAACAAACCTCTGAAGGAAAGAGGAATCGCTAAAAGTACAATATTCAAAGTCACTTTTCTAAAAATCTCATTTTTAATTTTTCTTTTATTTCTTGTACGGAAACATCTTAACATAGTTTAGAAACGTTGATAAAAATTAGATTGGGTATTTTGTTTGTTGATGTAACGTCAAGCGTTTAAAAGCATGATATTATACGTTTTGCTATGCAATGACAATCTCGATCGTTACCGATTGTTTTACGTGTTTATCTCTTATTTTTTGAGACCTGAAATATTGTATTTATTGACTGAAACTTCGCATACTTTTAAGCAGAATTGATATGAAGGGTACGTTTATTACGAGATATGAACATTTATTGGCGTAATTCAGCATTAAACACTTAAAAAACAATGTGAAACGCAATTTCTTAGCAAAATATATTCCTGAAACTTGGCACAGCTGCATTCACAAATATATAGGTACAACATTTACAAGGTTCTGTAAATATTGCTAACGTGAAAAACAAAAAAATAAAAAGAATCCTGTCGAACCACTGACAGCTCGATCACGTCGATCTACAAAACGAGGAGAAGTAAAAGTTAACTAACATGGCCGCTTCTCCCACGCGCTAAGGCCATTGACAATCGACTAGTGTTTTTCTAATCTTAAAATTTCTTTCAAATAGGAACTTGTGCAGGTGAAATGGGAGTATGGACACTAACACAAACGATACAAAACCTCAAAAACGTCCATTGGGATCAGTCTGGTACTTTGGCTCACCCTTCACTTTCACAGTTATGCGTATTTTTCGATCAACAAGTTAACAGACCCGTCGTCGTTCTTAACCTTGGCCCACAGATGGCATGTCTGAATGCCTTTCACGGGGCCTGCAGCGTTCCAGTCTTTGTTTTTTTTTAGTTACGGTAGTCTTTCATTCCAGCTGCATCACTTTTAGAAGTACGATTCCAGGTACTTTCGCGGCAACCACCCGAAAAAAGTCCTCCGCACATCCGATTGTTTCCAGTTTCGATGATCTGAGGTTGGTGTAGGCATGCCTGGTGTTTGATCATTGCACCCACGCCATCACATTCACTTTTGCGATGTCTAGAAGCAGAAAAAATCCACTTGGTCACTTCATTTGTTTTCGCTATCTCGTGCAGCTGGAACCTATTCATTTAAATGGCTTGCTGCTCCGTCGGAAACCTAGATTAGTTCTAGAAACACGGAATATTTTCTTCAAGCCACTCTTCAATTGCACTCAGGGCCGAACAATGCGTGTGCTGTGTCATGTACGATGTCGTCACCGATGACTCCAAAGCTGTAAGTCTTTTCCTGATGTTGTGGCGACGTAGGTGAAGATAGAAACCATTTGTTTTTTTTTCAATGAAAACCTTGTACGGCTCGAAGAACAACACTCCAGTTTTCTTCGAAGTCAAAATGCAACACAGCAGTACGCGGCTTGATCTGGCTTTTTCGAAGCATATTGCAAGTCTCTGGGCTTGTCGGATGATCCAGTGGAGAATGTACTTCGTTGCCCATTTTCTTATTTCGTTAAGAAATGCATTACCTTCCAAATGTTTCTTAATCAATTCACCGGATTCCCATATTGCCAGCAACACCTCGTCTTCTTCATTCTCAGATGTGCAGTCCTAGATGTTGTTTTTTCTTTCACTAGCGCGTTATGTGGTTTTCTTCTTCTGTGTTGCCCTGTGTGCCCTCTCCTGCCTAGGCTGCCAAATGGCAGCCGGTAGTATGTATAAATAAATAAATAAATAAATAAATAAATAAAAAAGCATCTTTTTTCGGACACTATTTACAGTTTAGCAGAATATACTCCTCCGCTGGATTTTCGCAGAGGCCAAGTTTCTTGGCGTGTTCTAGACTGAAATATTTTCCGCCTGCGTTTGATAATGCCGCCAAATAAAGGGCGAAGTTCGCACAATAAATGGAAACGCACTCTTCGTGCACGGGACCTTTCATGACCCATTTTGGTCGCAGGGCGTAAAATTTTGTCAACCCCAGCTTGATCTCTGGATGAGATGTCTCAATTTTTTTGTACTTCTCCTGGACAGACATTGTTAAAAACGTTTTGCAACACGGGTCTTTTGTTCGTCTGAGTCAGGGTGTAAGATATGCAGGTGGAGAAACGAGAGCCAAAATGAGCGACCGGAGTGTGTCCCCCTCGGTTTTCTCTTTTTTGTGGCGCATCTATGCTGGAGCACCTGCGAACTCTCACTCTGGGTGGGCGACCGGTGGCGACTGGCTAAACTGACGAAGATGGTTTCGCGTGGATTTTGAATGGAGGATTGTCGTGCTCTCAGTTCATTTTTCGCACTCTCCCATAAAGTTCCCTGCCAATCCGATTCCAGTTTTTTCTTCTCGCCGCAGCGCCATCTGTTGCAAATCGGGGGTACCCGCAAGCAGACGAGTACACAATCCGGTCACGGCGCTGCGGAAGGCATCTATGGGTCGTTTCCCCTCCTGTCTATCTTACACCTGGTCTGAGTACAGCGTCACAACATATTTTATATTGGGCGGTGCCCTTGAACAACCTTTGTCATCGGACGTGTGGTAGCTCAGTGCGAGGGCCATACCATTTTGTTTAAGGGATGGCCTTGATAGGCATCGACGATCACCCATACACCATTTTCAGCTTTCAGCTTTCGATCTGTCCAGAAGATAAGTTGTGACTTCGGGAAATAGAGACATAACTTTTTTCTTCGTCAAACCGGAGGGTAGCAGAGTCAGAATTCGGCACTTTTCTTATAAGGACGAGCTGTTCACGTAAGCGCACCGTATGTTGGATGCCCAATGAGAGCGCGACGAACAAGAATTCTGCAAGGCCGGGGCTTTCTATTGTGTGATAAACCTCACTAAGACGGCGGCCGATCTTCTTTCAGAAGTCTTTTGTTGCTTGTGTCAGCTTTCTTTCTACGTATTCATCTCGAAGATGTTTCTTCAGCGTGGACGGCAGTTTCAAAGGTGTCACACTTACGTTTGCTACGCTGATGACTTCCCTCACGTCTTCGATCATAGCTTGCTCCTCCTCAACTGCGGCGTCGCTCAGTGAAAGTCTCCTCTGCTCCTTAACAAAGTCTTTCAGGTCGCGCTTGAACATTGCAAAGCAGTTCTTGCAAATGTAGTCGTCCCCGTTAACAGATGCCGCTTGTTCAGCTGGAAGTAGCTGCTTTAGCAATTTGAAGTCCAGATCAGACACTCTGCGGAAATTGCGCTGGTATTCAATTTCACTTTTGTGTCTTCTGCCATAATCAGGGCAAAACAGTCTACATTTGCTGAAGGTGCCTGCCATCGTCCCTTCTTCGGTGCCAGAAATGACCACCTCAGCTGACTGCGTGACTGAGCTTTGAGAAAACGAAAAAGGCGGTATGTTTTTGGCTCTGAGCTGCCAAAAGGCCACCGCGAGCATGACCAGCTCAGCATATGGAGAGGTATAATGCTTTGAGGAGAGAGAGAACCGAGTAATGTTTTTCGGTCCAGAATGGCCACAAGGTAACCGCCGGTTGGGAGATAAGAGGGAAAAAAGGGATAAGGAGGCAAAATGTGAAGCCGCCGCAACCCTGCAGTGGTAGGTCCGCCATAGAGGATTATAATTGTTTTAACTTCACCGTATCGACGGACCGGCCAACTCTTATTTGGTATACCTCCAACACCGCCACTATCCCTCTCCGTGTGTTTGCTTTAGCTGTCAGACACCTCTTAGCAGCTCGCAGCTGTTAAGCTGCCAGGAAAATGACCTTGCCAAAGGGACAGCTGGGTTACCCCGTCACGCAAAAAAAGTAAACGTAAAGGCCTACCAATATGCATTGTATTTTTAAGCAACTGTCAAGGTCTAGTGGCCGCTCCCCTCGGAGACATTGAGAGGGGAATGTCGCCGAGGCGCGCTTAAAGGCGTCGACCTCGAAGCGTCGCCAGACTGAGGCGTTGTGAACCCTACTAGACGCTACGAATACGTTCGCTATACTCCGTTTACCTGTAAGCTGACAGTGCGGTGGAAGCTGCATGCTCGTTGGGGCAGTCAACTGTCGGCCTTGCACCGCCTGATGATCCCCTCCTCCGCGTACTCACGCGCGGAGCGCGAGGTCAGTTGATATGAGGCATGCCATTAATTGGTCCGGCGAACACATAGCTTCCGCCGCACTGTCGGCTGAGGGTTGAACGGAGTATAGACGCACGCGAAGCCGTTGAGGATAGGGAGCATGTGTGGGTAGGCTTTAAGCCGTTTCTCTTCCTGATAATGCAGCCTCTTTTGGTGTCATGCTACTGCAAAAATAATCATCACTTGAATTCTTATAATAAACATAAAATCTTACTACTTAAAAAAATTCAATTAGATTACTACTACTTAAATAGTAATGCTTATAACAAGGTGAAATATGAAGATAGCTTGGAAATGTTTTTTTTTCTTCTAGATATGTGAAGACGTGCAGAGTAAGGTTGCCGAAACACGCAGGACGCGTATGTTGTGTTTAGTTATACCAAGTTATGTTCTGCGTGACACACATAGACACAATATACTGCTTACGTGTCATTTCTGCTACAAATACGTAAATACAATAGGTCAGATGTCAACAAATAATATATAGCCGTATAAAACAATCAGTAACGTTCCAGATTGTCATGCATAGCAGAGTAAAAAAAACAATGTTTTGAAACGCATGGCGTTACATCAAAAAAAAAACTATCCACTCTAATTTTTATCAACATTTCAAGACTATGTTAAAAATTTCCGTACAAGAAATAAAAAAAAATTAAAAATTAGATTTTTGAGAAAAGTGACTGAATATTGTACTTTTAGCGATTCCTCTTTTCTTCAGAGGTTTTTTTCACTGTATTACACCTGATTGACAATACCGATTATATTTTTCCAAAATAGGTAACGTCTTAAGCTTTCGTTTGATGTGCTGTTTATGCCAAAATGTTGAACAATACAAAAGTTATAAACACTCAAGTTCGCCAAATATTTGTCAAAGGGACAAGGTTTGACCATTTTTATTTTAAGAAATATTAAAAATAGTTTTTTCAGTTGTAATTAACAAATAGTACCTAACGTATAAAAGAAGCGAAAAAAGTTTGATAGCTGTGCGGCCCATATATCAGCGTAGCGGGACTCTCAAATGTGCAACGTCTGACAATCGTCAAAATCTCAAAATCTGCATTGGGTCAAATGAAATATAATAGCTCGAGAACAAAATTGTTTTCTTCAAAACCGCTTCCCATTTCGTTCTAATGAAGAATGAGCCCACAACATATATTTTTTGCAGAATTGTTTGAAGACCCAACTTTTTCTTGGATGATTTGAAATGAAACCACCCACATATATACAAGGTGTTTCAGAGAACTCAGGCCAAATCGCTCCTGCGAAAATTACTCATCGCAACGAACAAAGGCTTTTGTCATTTTTGTCCTGGGCCAAAGGCCCATTGAGGAAAATTATTCAAGTTCGGGATAATTAAGTTGTTAATTATTTTTGCGTAATTAACTTTTTTAATATTGTGTTTAAAAGCATGGTTTCTAATAGAAAATTGCTCAGCATCGTCGAAAAGCACTAAATCAACAAATTGCAGGACAATAGAAGGCACGCGAAGCATTTTACTGCTTTCTCAAAAACCGCACCAATTCGACGGGTTTTAAGTTTCGGTTAGCTATCAGAGCGCATCTCCGCCCCGACGGTACCGCGCCCGGTGGAGAGATAGTGCAACCATCCTCTGCTGCCTCGCGCGATGACAGCGCAGCAGAGGTTGGCCGTTGGGAATCCAGCTAGTCAGGCTCTCTGCCCGAACGACCCTCTTCCTCCTCGTCTTCCTTCAGCCTCGGTGTTTTTCAAAACGCAGTGTAGATTTTCTCTTCGTCACAATGCCCCTTCGTAGAGATAGCCACCTTGGCGAAGTTGGTATTGGGTATGGTCAATAGGGAGGCAGTAGAGTGTAAGGCGGTTGACATGGATAGTTTCACAAAAACGTCGGCGGCGATCGGCATGTGGAGAAAGCGTCTCGATTTCGTAGTTCACAGTTGGGGTCTCACGAAGCAAGCAATATTGGCCTGTGTAGTTTGAGAACAGTTTCTCGGAGAGACCGGGCTGGCGTTGTGGAATCCACAAAATGACGAGATCGCCGGGTGTGAAAGAAGTTGTGCGAGATGTATCATCGTGGCGGCATTTTTATTGTCCTTGCAGGTGTGCCGTGTGTGCTCGTGCTGGCTAGCGGCATTGTTCAGCATGATCTCTGATGTCGGTGAGTGAAAGGCATTCAGAATGATCGGGTGAATAGGGCAGCAAGCGATCTAACGTTCAAAAGATCTGCGCTCCCGCAAAGAAGGAAAAATAGTGAAAATTGATTAGTGCTTCAAACGACCGGTATTGTAGGCGAAGGTTACGAACAGAAGAACCTTGTCCCAATTACGATGATCAGAGGAAATGTACATGGCGAGCATTTCGGCCAGTGTTCGGTTGAAGCGTTTGGTCATGGCGTTGGTCCGCGAGCGATATGGTGATGTTGTTCGATGGATGACACAGCAAGCTGGCAATACCTCTTGGATGATTTTGAAAGAAAGCACAGTTCCGCGGTCGCTGAGGAGTTCTGTTGGGCTACCATGAAGAAACCTGGTTCAGAAAAAGTCGCCTACATTTTAAG
The DNA here is from genome assembly GCA_037355805.1 of Ixodes ricinus. Classification (NCBI taxonomy): domain Eukaryota; kingdom Metazoa; phylum Arthropoda; class Arachnida; order Ixodida; family Ixodidae; genus Ixodes; species Ixodes ricinus. The sequence goes on along the minus strand of JAZHYW010022258.1, from coordinate 83,143 downwards.
TTGTAGTGGTAGGCAAAACAGCGGTTTCAACATGACGCGTTAGGTGCTAAATGGCGACGATGATCCAGCGATTTTCAGAGAAGTGAGGAAGTGGGCAAAATGATCTATTCCGATATGGTCGAATGGTCGTCCTGGGCACGGAATGGGTTGAAGCAGACCTTGAGATCAATGTAAAGGGCGTTTACGGGCGTTTGCATTCAATGAATGGTTTCAAAAACGTTTGGACGCTTCCATAAAGCCCTGGCCTGTAGTACTGCGAGCGTACCCGATTGTAGGTCTTCAGTAGACGTTATAAAACATGATTACGCTGAAAGACAGGGTCATAGGAAGAACAGACACCGCATAGCGCTGACTTTCAACTAATTTAATTCAAGAGCCTCAGCGTAGAAACACGCTGCGTCACCGCACCGCATCTCAACCAATCCGTGGCCCCGCCACGGACCGCAAGTACGCAAACTTCTTATCCGCCAAGTCAATTGGCACCACACTGACACAGCACGTACCAATCTGCCCAACAATCAGCACTTCAGTAAACCTCCGTGACCACATGTTCGGTCGTTTAGAAGGCATTCTAAAAACGTCATGTCGCAATGGACGGGCAATGGTAGAAGGCAATGGCAGTCTTCGGGCGAATATTTGCACCGGTAGAGACGGCCATTTCGAATGCGAGAATGCCTGGACTGACTTCGTAGTGAACGGTTTGGGGAAGATGCAGGGTCTCTGACAACAGCCGCATTTTTCGATATCCAAGGATCTCTTGCTTGTTCTCGTTCCATGTCAACAATGTTTAACGCCGATAAGGTGATAGGGTTTTCATCACTGTAAGGTAGGTCTGGTGGTTCAGAGTGGAGAAGACATCTGGAGAGACAATTGGCGTCGCCATGTCAGTGGCCGGATTTGTACAGGACAATGAAGTAATACTCTTGCAGCCGCAGCATCCATCGACCGAGGCTGTACAGTGAGATCTTTCAAAAACGACAGCAAGCCAAGCGCGTGATGGTCGGTCACAACATTGAGTTTTTGACCATAATGATATGTGCGGAACTTAGCAACTGCCCAGACGACTGCCAAGCATTCTTTTTCAGTTACGCTGTAATTTTTCTGGTTTTGTGAGAGCCCTGCTTGCATAGCCGGCAACGTAGTCACCGAATCCTGTCTTGGTTTGTGCAGGCCCAGCCCCAACTCCAAAGCCACTGGCATCAGGATGAATTTCTGTTACGGCAGTAGGATCAAAATGCCGAAGTATCGGGGCAGATGTTAAAATATTTTTGAGCTGCTGGAAAGCAGTCTCGCATTGTTATCTCCAAGAAAATGGGTGTGAGGATTTCTTTAGAAGATCATGCAGGGGTGCCGCTATGAATGCGAATCCATGTACAAAACGTCGAAAATAGGAACAAAGTCCAAGAAAACTTAGAATTTATTTTTGAGTGTTTGGACTGGGCATGTCGGAGACGGCCTCAATTTCGCTAGGGTACGGTTAACGCCGTTTTTGGACACGAGATGTCCAAGCACTTAAATTTGCCTTGCTGCAAATCAACATTTTCGTGTTAAGTTGAAGGCTGGCGTTGTTGAGACAAGACAATACGGCGGTTAATGGACGGAGGTGCGGTCAAATGTGTTTGAAAATATTATTACGTCGTCGAACAGGAGGAACCTTGCCTGGCAAGCCAGACAAGGTTCCTCCTGTTCTGATGAGGTTTACTTCCCAGCTCGCAAGAGATCGGTGGTTCGAGAGGAGGGCTGTGCTTAAGGAAAGCCCGTCCTTTATCCGGGTAATAGACAGCCTGACGCCCCAAACAAAAAGGCTACTGCGGCTGACCAAAACAAATGTGGCGGAGAATCACTACCAATTCGTATGGCAGAAGGACGGAAAGATTTTTGTTAGGAAAGCAAACGAACGACCGTCCCATCCGTATCAAGAATGAAAGTGACTTGGAAAAAATTGAGCAGGCACTTAGTAGCTACCCGGAGCATATTTATGGTGTGCTGTTGTTATCCTACCACTTCTTTTCAAATGTTATCTACGTGATGTCAAATCAGTTAAAAAAAACTTTTAAATTGTGTAATTTAAGCGCACCTAGACTTTCTAACTTATACTGAATATACATGTCCACATCTTAATTTTTTTTGTTACATCTTCAGCATTGTTTTATTACTGATACCTGGCATCCCAGAGAGCCAGACGATGTTCTGTTTCAAAAGTTATGAATGTGACCCGCGACGTACGTGCGGCGGGTTCCCCCTGTTTTTCCAGGACCAAAAATCTATGTCACGCACTTTCTCCTTGTATCTTAAAAAATAGACCAATAGCTAAGACTATTCTGCAGAGATACACTGAATGTTTCAAACCAATCGGAATGTGTTATTTACGAAATGGAAGGATCCTCTACTGATAACTGTTATTATAACTATGAATCCTTTAATAAACTGAAACGATGCGAAACCTTGATTTAACAAGTCAAACATATCTCTGTTTCATTTAAATGCGAGAACCATTAGAAATAAAAAGTGTGTCGAGAGTGAAATATATATTTTTTTAAGTTCACTAACTCATAGCTTTGATATTTTGGGATTCACGGAGACGTGGTTTACCGGAGGTTGTGATGTTATTAACTTCAATAATTTCAAGAGCAAACAAATCTATCGCACGGACCGTAAATGAGGTGGAGTGTCACTTTATTTGTGCGAAGGTCTGAAATATAAATTTATTCCAGACTTAACGGGTGTTGATTATAATCATGAACCATTAGTCGTTCAAAGTTGTAGAACGGTTATTGCTGCAATATACAGGCCACCAGACAAGTCCTTGAGTATATTTTTGTTTGATTACAGGCTTACTGAAGTATGTTACCTCCATGAATTTTCAGATTGTCCTTGTTGGCGATTTTAATATGGACATACTGTCTAATGAACCGCCGAAAGTTGAATTTCTGGAAATAATACAGTCTTATGGTTGTACAAACTTAGTTAACATGCCTTCGCGAATAACGCACCACACTGACACTTTGATTTATCTTTGTCTAACCAATTATGAAACTCATGGCACAAGAGCAGCGTATTTTCGGTGGATCTAAGTGATCATGTTTCTATATTTTCTTTTATCTACTGGAAGAACTTGGGCAGTAAGCAATATAGCGCATTTAAAAAGCTGACTTATCGCCCTACAAGTAACCAAAAATATTGAACTGTTTACCATGCTAATTTCGAACGATAACTGGTGTGATATTCAACTTGAACTAGACCCTGATAAAGCGTATGATAAGTTCGTGAAAAGAATAGGAGCACGTTATGACTCAGCTTTTCCTCGGATTCAGATATAAGAAGCACAACAAATCAAAGAAACCATGGGTTACTGCAGAGTTATGCAGAAGAATAAAAGCAAGGAATAAGCTGTTCGATAAATTTATCAAGACTAGAAACCGTAACATTTTGACTGAATACAAAAGGCAACGTAATAAACTAGCTGTAGATTTGAAAAAGCCAAGGTTATACATTATACAAATAAATTTTTGTATCTATAAAAAATAGCTCAGAAAAAAGTATGGAAGACATTTAAAGACGTACAATTCCCTGTCCCTAATGTCATACCAAATGAACTCACAATAGATGATCAGACATATTCTCACGCTTCACTGGCCGAGAGTATAGCTTGCATTTTTTTGACTGCAGGTGGCAGTGTTTCCACATTAATTGAATACAGCAACTATGAAACCTACATAGCCAGCTGAGCTTTGCTAACTCTATATTTTGACTCCCACCAATGAAACAGAAATTAATGATATAATTGTCATGTTGAAGTGCAGTAGCGCCTCTGGATATGATGAGATTGAAGGTAGCCGCCATCAAAGCAGTAAAAAACTGGAGTTGTTCTCCTCTAGCTCATATATGCAATAGAATTCTTACAACTGGTATATTTCCTTATAAAATGAAATTAGCTAGTTTGTATTATACACAAAGGCGGTACATTAACTAACCTAAACAACTACAGGCCTATATCAGTGCTTCCATTATTTTTCGAAAATCGCAGAAAAGGCAACAATACACTAGGTTTTGTTGCTAATATTGTCGTTTCTAATAATATTATAAACATCTTGTCAGTGTAGGTTTCAGAGAGAAATATCTACAGAAAACAGCTTTGCTAAGCGCGATGCAAAAACAAAATTCTAAGTAACATAGAGTGAATCGACTTTGCAGCCACTTCCGGTATATTCCTAGATTTTCAGAGCTTTTGACTATAAAGAAGCATGATATTCTTCTTGGAAAAACGCAACGAGGATGGTATAAGGAGATTAGCTCGCACTTATCAGGAATTACTTATCAGGCTCGAAGACCATTCACATCTCTGAACGGTTTTAAATCACAACTTTCCTTATGCAGTATGGCGTTCCAGATCAGGTGTTTCATCCTCGGACCTTTGGTATTTTTGGCATATATAAACCCCATAGTTAATATACCGCGAGACCCCTGAAATCACCCTATACATGGCGGACGACACCAACGTTTTTGGGTTTTTTTCCGGGACAAATCTCGATGAAATAGAACAGGTGCGTACCAAGTGCTAGCCTTAATCGAGCTATCTCAGTGGTTGCGGTCTAACCAACTAAAGTTAAGCACAGCTTGAAGACAAAAATATGTTATGTTCAGGCCCAGAAAGAAACCTGTTCAACGTAAGTTGAATGTTACATTTGCAAGCACTATGATAGAAAGCACTTCGGCTCATAAGTTCCTTGGGGTTTGGTTTGAGGAGGGTTTAAGCTGGACGAACCATGCGGGAAATGAAACCAGATGTGATACAGAACGTTCAGTTGGTATACTGAATAAAATCATACACTTATTAGCAAACTGGCTTAAACTGCAGCTTTACTGCGCTCATGTGTATTCCCGCCTACAGTATTGTCTTTTGTTTGGCGAACCACGACGAAAACGAATACTGAAAAAGCTTTTCTTTTACAAAAGAGAGGCCGTTAGGTTCACAGATAATTTAGGCTATATCAGCATACATCGCCCACATTCGAAAAAATATAAGCTCGTACCCACCGAACATGTTTTTTCTATTAAATTAGCAGACTTTATATTTCACGAGATAAAGCGGAATGGAGACCTCTTTCTTCAACACCTTTCTTCATAAGACTGCCGATTACACCTCTTTAGACACACCTTTTACACCAAGCAAAACGTTAGAACAAACTATGGTACTCAAACACTTCGCTATCAAATTGCTGACTTAATAAATAATCACGCCAAATATAATTCATGCGGTACACAACTGTAGCAATCTTCAGATGTTTAGGAAAATGATCAAATGGTATTTTTTTCAATCGAATAATATGCACCTGCCACTTGTGCCATTAGTTCAAATGTGTGCAGATGTGATCAATTATTCATCCCTGGACCTTTCTTAATGTGAATCAGGCAATTAATGTTCATTTTTTTCTCGGTATCCTTAGGGAGTGCGTGCCGGGTGCTGTAATGGGGGCTGGGGGCCACATCCAGAGGACTTCGCGTCTTCTTTTGCCCCAGCCTCCCAGACATATGCATGTTGAAATAAACGTATTAATATTATTATTACTGTTATTATAAATAAAGCACAGCATATTTTTCCGCTCGGGGCCGCTCAACGCTGTATCCATCATACGTTCGGATGTTGTCCGACGCGTTGCATAAAGCGGAAGGGCATGACGGCGAACTGGTACGGGCCATCGGGTGTTAGGAAAGCTGTTTTTCTCTGGTCGTTGCCGGAGGCCATGGGAATTTTCCAATAGCCTGAAGGGAGGTCAAGGGAAAAAATTACTTGGCTCCCTGTAAGCAGCCGAGGGCATTCGTCGATTCTTGGCATTGGGTATACATCTTTTTCGGGTGATGCTTGTTTAATGTCAGGTAGTCAGCAGAAAAGTCTATGGTGCAATGATTTGTCTTGACAAGGACAACTGGTGGCGCCCATGCACTCGTAGAGGGCGTGACGACAACCTTTGATCAAGCATGTCGTAACCTGGTTAATCAATGACGCTTCGTTCAGACGCTGAAACTGGGTATGGGCGTTGACGGAGTGGATTCTCGTTGCCAATATCGATGTGGTGAACTACCGACGTGGAATGTCCCAAGGAGGATTGATAGCCGATGAAAGATGGAGCTATACTTGCGTAGAGACGGCAAGAACCGAGGTCTTTTGGCATAAATCAAGGTGGTTACTATGGTCGCACGGCAACAAGAAGCTTTGCTCGTCGTCCCTTCTGGCTGCCGGGCTAACAAAAAACAGTATTCAGAAAGGGAATTATCGAAATTGTGCGCCTCGATAGCTTCGTATGGCTCAGCGAAAGAAATAACTACATTCCGCATGGAAACAATATTGGAGAAGAATACATATTTAGAGCCATAAGGAAAGCGGTGCCATTGTCAAGGTCAAACGGGAAAAAGAGACAAGGATACCTGCCTCACAAAAAAGAAAACTGCAGAAGGGGGAGACCATTCGAGCAGACGCCGGGACTCTGGTGATTGCATCGGCAAAGGAACAGACGAAAATGGAGGAATTCTGTACGTCATCAAGGAAGGATAATTTGATCGTGTCCAAAGTAATGTTTTTGTCGGTAAGTTGGATTTCAGCGAAAACTACTTCTGCACGTCCCACAGTCAGTGCTTCAGTCTTGTTGCTTATAAAAGCTCCCACCCAAGAATGACGTCGTGAGATCAGGAGGAAAAAAACCAAGAAATTCTACAAAGCAACAAACTTTTTGAATGACAATACGTGTTTTACAGACACCGGTGGGGGCAATGTTTTGTGCATCAACAGCTTTAAGGGGCGGCCAGAAAACGGGCTTGTGATTTTCTTCAACTCACTACAAAGGACAGCCTGAAGAACTGACCTCCGCGGCGCCGGTTGTTAATTAATGATTGAGCGCGCAATCCATCAATAACTACATGTGTGATATTTCAAGTAACTGTAAAAAAGACCTAAAGATGTGAAAGGATTTTCCAGTTCTCGCCTCTGCAGCTGCTCCTAGCAGTTTCCCCTGCAATGAACGATGTAGTACGTGGTCGCAGGGGAAGCAGTGAACGCCGCCTGGAAATTGGAGTTCTGCCTTGAATTTGCCGTGGATGTTGTCCAGTGTATCTTGGGATGAATACTGATAACTGCGGCAACCAGAACCGAAGAGCAGGTTGATACTGTGCTTGCGGTGGGGCGGCGTAACTCTCCGAGTTGCACGGTGAACAAAATGGGCGATAAGTCCAATATAACCATATAAAAAGCAAATTTGACGATTTTCTGGCGTCCTTCACAGATTAGCCCTGCGTGCTTGCTAGCGAAGAGAGAATGGTGGCTGTGGTTGGAGGACTCATCAGTTACCGGACGTGTTACCGTCTCGGCGTACGTAGGCACCTGAGGCACTTGCGGTGGTGACGCGGCGGGTGGCATCGCCGGGGCAAAGGGATGCGGCTGTGACTTGATCCTGCATTAGAGCTCTGATCGAAGGCGGGATAAATGACTCCCGGAGAGGTCGAGAGACTTACTAACTGGCGAGCCGCTTCGTGGCAGAACACGACCTCTTGAATGACGCATGGGAGTTCGGCCCCCATTTGTCGACGGAGCCTACGATTGCAGCGTCAGGCTGGCCAGCTCTGCGCGAGGTTTCCCGGACGCACTGGTTGGCTGGCAAACGCTGAAGGCGCAGGTCAGAGGGGCTCCGGCGAGATTGCCGACATAACTCCAGAGAGTCGCATTTGCTTTGACGGCAAGGCATTCAAAGCCTCTTCGACAATGCCTTTTGCGATGTTCTTCAGTTTTTCATCTTTTGTCATGCGGGTTGTGAGCACGCTTGCGCAGCTTCCGGGACATCTTCGATGGAGCTAGCGAAGCTTTCATCGTGCAGTTAGGTGCGTGATGTCAATGCACTCTTCGCGACAAGCTTCCGCTGAGGCAGGCTTCTTCAAATGTTTCCGGGATCTTCGCTTTGGAACCTGGGGCAAGGCGTCACCAGCTTTGACTAATGCTTGGTATACCATGGTTTTGCAGCTTCGGTCGAATAGCGATCACGTTATCGAGCTTCACGATGTCATCCCATTTGTTGTGGAGGCTCACTCGCTGTCAACTGACTCCAACCAGTGTTCCGTCTCATCGTCCCCGATCCCTGCAGAAGAGGCTTTAGAGTGCCGCTGACGGAGGGCTCCGGCCTAATGAGGATAGTGAGTTGCACCTGCGGCAGTAGGTGCCAGTCGGAAAGTGGTGTCCTACGCTGCATCGTCGCGGAGGAAACTCCTTGGCATAGTGATACCGCCTTGCCGTCGCATCGATGTTCGAGCGGTCCAGGATGCAGGGAGCGCTTGTGATTGAAGACTCGGATAGTTGGAAACCCGCACCTCCACCAATTGTCAGGAGACGATGGCCACGAAGCTGATGGGGATTCAATATTTACAGTGTGGCATGCCAGGTTGAGGAGAAAGCAGTCGTTGGGAGTCCAGATAGTCGACGCGCTCTGGCCGGACAAATCCTTCTTCCTCCTCGTCTTCCCTCAGCCTCGGTGTTTTTTTGCGAAAACGCACATCGCATATAAATAAACAGCAGAAAAACGGTTCTTCCCGAGTTTACCAGCATTATTCTTTAAAGTCGATCGGCGTTTCGGACTGAAAAAAAAGACATTATTAAGACTGGTCACTTGAGATGTTGTTGTACTAACCCGAAGGGATAAGCCCTGAGCGTAAACCATGGGCGTGGAGAAATGCACACGTGCAAAACTTGGAAAATTCTCGCTGAACGAAAACGGAGAGGCAGCCATAAAGCAGCAGGCGCCGAATGCTCAACAAAAAATCAGTCACTTAACGCAAAAAGGGACAGCATTTGAGAGAAAACTCACGAGCTTTCTTTCAGTTTAAAAAATATTATTAGATAAGAGCTCTATACTGAAATGAAGATTGGATTGCCTGTGGCCTATGGAATGCAGGCATGCTGACGCAAACACAGGAAGATCGGGTATAATCACTGCGTGAATACAGGACATAATGGCGGTATGTTCATTGATTCTCGTCTTTGATTCAGTGTAAGGAAAACTTGTGAATGAGGGATGTACGATTACTTTTACGTTCGGGATCTTGATTGTCTTTAAAAACAAGACCGGTAAAAATGGAACTTCGAGCGTGACGAGTTTAATGTTTCAGCGTGCTAACGTGTTTTGAATGGGCAGTGTGGGAATCGATTTTGAATTCGCTGTAGCGGATTTTTCAACCTTAATCAGAAAGGCGTCTCCGGTTTGGCCCAAGTACTGCATACCGGAAGTACTGCACTGTGAATTGCATACCAAATTACTGGCGAATCAGCCATTTCAAGTTGCCATATAAGTCTGTTGGTAAAGTTGAAATTTACACATTCTATGAAGTTTCTCGGCAAGCATAAGTTTGGGCAGACCCCACATTTTTACGTATTTTACATTTCAGGAAACTCCCACTGATTCCTCTGTAACAGTTGTCTCTGGATCTAATTATGGAATCCCTAAGGTTGCGCGACCATCGGCACACCACACAGGAAACGGAAGCGCACAACCTGCGCGAGGCGTTCGCTCTGTTATAAAATATTAAAATGTTCCCCTAATATGGTTGCGACATTAGGAGACTTGTTGCTGAAGGTCAGCACGATGGTGGCCTGGTGGCTCGTCTCCGCCTGGGGGACCAGTGTCACGCCAAAAATAGTTTCGGCGATGAAGGGCGCGCACCTTACTAATTTTTATAAATTATAATTTTGTTGGTATGCTTGTTCAACAGAACCCACTCGCAAGTGTTTTGGTGTTAGGAGTAAACAGCGATTATTGGAACATACACGTTGCAACCGGATGAGCACCTGTTCAAGCGGAACACTGGTTCTGCAAGTTCGAAAGTCTGACAAGCATCGGAGTGCAGATATTTCTGGCTGTCCGTGGCTTTCAATACAGCTTACGGAGCAGAGTTGTGTCCCTAACTATTACTCTAACGTCTGAGAAATTGTCAGTTTTCGAGTAACTGTGAGTGAAGCGAATGAAGGGTGCGCGGAGTTAAAATTCATGATAAACTTAAGGAGCTCATTTTCTGCATCTGACCAGATAAAAATACGTCGTCAATATACTCGGTAGAACATCGGTTAAAACGGGCAGGATGCGAGAAAAGTTGATTCTAGGGCACAATGAATATATTTCTAAAGTCCACGACCATTTTCACACTCTTGCGGTAACTCTAGTGTAAATGAAAATGTCCCGTCAATTCAAAACCTTTTGCTCGAGGACCAGTCATCCCCCTGTGGCCTATATGCCCTCGCAAGCGGATTTATGACGTCTTTATCAGGAATGTTGATGCAAAAGCCGTTACATCAATGCCACTAGAAAGAGTCCCAGGGTATTTTAATGTTTTAAATTTCTAAAGTAGTGTAATAATAATGAATGTACGATAGGAAGGTAGACGGGATGTGTCAAATGACGTCATCAACATAACTGGAAATTGACTCGGTGAGCGTTGCTGAGCCTGGGATATAATAGGGCGCCCTGAGATTGCCTATTTGTGGATTTAGTGAAAGATAGAAGTGCCCAGGTACGATGTATTTAGCAGTTAGCCCCCTTAAAGTGCTGTCATTATTCTCACCTTGTTTCTCTATTGCTCCATATGGGCTCGTGAATAAACACGGCATGCTGACTAGTTCAATTGCTGTTTAGATGACGCTTGAATTTCTTATCTTTTAGTTGCATATATCCCTGTTTTATGCAATCCAAAATGTTAAGACTAACTGTGTAACCACTCTTGTCAGCTGGTTTAATTATAATGTATTTCCTGTTTACTAGGATCATCGATCACCTTGCGTTCGGTGAGTGAGAGGTTAAAGTGATGCGGTTGCTGATTTCTCTAAGCGAACAAAATGTCTGTTTTGGTCGCCTGGATATAAAGGGCATAGATCCTTATATCTGTTGGAACCGGGAGCCTTGGAAATGATGTCGAGGCAGAGAGTATGCAACTGGGAGGAACCTTTCAAAGAATAATTCCTATAGCGGAAGGTTTCTGTGCGAAATTATCGAAATCCTGGAGGAACGTGAAATCGTACTAGCCTGTGGTCAGGCACAAGCTATAATTCCTTGAGAGGTGCGACTATTCGTCGTGGTTTTGTTTTACACTGGCTTAATTAACTATCTTGCTACGATCAACAGAGCTACTCTGGATGTGCTGTCCGATCAGCGTCGCCGGAGAATATTTACATTATTCCCATCTAGATTACAATTCTTTACCCCCCCCCCCCCGATGATCCTGCACGTTAAATTTGTCTTGATGAGTTTAGCTGCGGACCTACGTGGTGACAATTTGCTAGCAAAGAAAATTACTTTCAACCATTTGAAAAATTCGTCCAAGTTGTGTGGCAGTGGGGATTCTTAACTATTTTAACTAAATCAGAAGAGAAGCATTTGGAAGCACCGCCTTCTATATTTTTAATCGCTATCAGAGAAATTTGTCATACTAGGTGGAAAAAAATACTCATAGGTACTGAGTCCTTCACTCTTTTGTGCGGCGTCGGTTCTTGAACTTTTTTTTTGTTTAGGTTCCTGGTGTAAGGAAGCCTGCTGCTGAGCTTGCAAGCAAGCCGCCGACCGACCAGTCCCGCCAAGACTCCCAGGTACAGAGTCCTACCCTGTTTTCTCTTTGTCCGCTTTAATTTCCTTCTTTATGTTTAATTTCCTGGAGTTAGGAAGCCTGCTGCTGAGCTCGCAAGCAAGCCGCCGACCGACCAGTCCCGCCAAGACTCCCAGGTACAGAGTCCTACCCTGTTTTCCTTCGTCCGCTTTAATTTCCTTATTTATGTTTAATTTCCTGGAGTTTGGAAGCCTGCTGCTGAGCTCGCAAGCAAGCCGCCGACCAACCAGTCCCGCCAAGACTCCCAGGAACGGAGTCCTTCCCCGTTTTCCTTCCTTCCCTTTAAATTTCTTCTTTACGTTTAGTTTCCTCGAGTTAGAAAGCCTGCTGCTGAGCTCGCAAGCAACCCGCCGACCGACCAGTCCCTCCGAGACTCCCAGGTACGGAGTCCTTCGATGTTTTCCTTCGTCCGCTTTAATTTCCTTCTTTATATTTAATTTCCTGGAGTTAGGAAGCCTGCTGCTGAGCTCTCAAGCAACCCGCTGACCCACCAGTCCCGCTAAGACTCCCAGGTACGGAGTCCTTCGCTGTTTTCCTTCGTCCGCTTTGGTTTCCTTCTTTATGTTTAATTTCCTGGAGTTAGGAAGCCTGCTGCTCAGCTCGCAAGCAAGCCGCCGACCGACCAGTCCCGCCAAAACTCCCAGGTACGGAGTCCTTCGCTGTTTTCCTTCGTCCGCTTTGATTTCCTTCTTTATATTTAGTTTCCTGGAGTTAGGAAGCCTGCTGCTGAGCTCGCAAGCAAGCCGCCGACCGGCTAGCCCCATCCAAGGTTAACAGGTGCTGAGTCTATCACACTTTTGTTTGGTCGCCGTAAATATCCTCCTGTTCGTCCAGTCCCGAGAGTAAGGAAGCCTGCTCCTGTGCTCGCCAGGAAGCCGCCGACCCACCAGTACCGCCAAGACTCCCTTCCCTGCTAGTGAGTCCTTCGCTCTTTTGTGCGGTCGCGGTTATTGACTTTTTTTTGTTAAGCTTCCTTGTAAGGAGGCCTGCTGCTGAGCTCGCAAGCAAGCCGCCGACCGACCAGTCCCGCCAATGCTCCCAGGTACGGAGTCCTTCGCTGTTTTCCTTCGTCCCCTTTACTTGTCTTCTTTATGTTTAATTTCCTGGAGTAAGCAAGCCTGCTGCTGAGCTCGCAAGCAAGCCGCCTACCGGCTAGCCCCATCCAAGGTTCCCAAGTGCTGAGTCCATAACACTTTTTTTTTTGGTCGCCGTAAATATCCTCCTTTTCGTCCAGTCCCCAGAGTGAGGAAGCCTGCTGCTGAGCTGCAAGCAAGCCGCCAACCGACCAGTCCCGCCAAGACTCCCTTCCCTTGTAGTGAGTCCTTCACTCTTTTGTGCGGTCGCGGTTAATTAACTTTTGTTGTTTAGATTCCTGGTGTAAGGAAGCCTGCTGCTGAGCTCACAAGCAAGCCGCCGACCGACCAGTCCCACCAAGACTTTCAGGTTCGGAGTCCTTCGCTCGTTTTCCTTCCTTCCCTTTCGTTTTCTTATTTATGTTTAATTTCCTGGAGTTAGGAAGCCTCCTGCTGAGCTCGCAAGCAAGCCGCCGACCGGCTAGCCCCATCAAAGGTTCCCAGGTGCTGAGTCCATCACACTCTTTTCTTGGTCGCCGTAAATATCCTCCTTTTCGTCCAGTCCCCGGAGTGAGGAAGCCTGCTCCTGTGCTCGACAGGAAGCGGCCGACCCACCAGTCCCGCCAAAGACTCCCTTCCCTGTTAGTGAGTCCTTCACTCTTTACCTGCGGTCGCCGTGCATCTCGACTTCTTTTCGTTCTAGCTTCCAGGAGTAAGGGAGCCTGCTGCTGTGCTCTCAAGCAGGCCTGCCGACCGACCAGTCTTATCCAAGGGTCCCAGGTACCGAGTTCTTCACTCTTTCCCTGGTCGCCGTTGATCTCCTTCTTATCGTTCAGTTTTCTGGAGTAAGGAAGCCTGCTGCTGAGATTTCAAGCAAGCTGCCGACCGACCAATCTCATTCAAGGCTCCCAGGTACACAGTCCATCACTCATTTCCTTGGTCGTCATTAATCTCCTTCTTTTTGTTAAGTTTCCGGGAATAAGGAAGCCTGCTGCTGTGATCTGCAAGCAAGCTGCCGAACGACCGGTCCCACCCAAGACTCCTTCACGGAACCCAGTCCTTCACTCTTTTCTTTGGTCGCCGTTACATCTCCTGCTTGTCGTTCAGTTTCCTGGAGTAAGGAAGCCTGCAGCTGTGATCTCAAGCAAACTGCCGACCAACCTGTCCCATCCAAGACTCCCATGTACCCAGTCCTTCACTCTTTTCCTTGGTCGCCGTACATCTCCTTCTTTTCGTTCAGTTTCCTGGAGTAAGGGAGCCTCGCTGCTCTGCTCTCAAGCAAGCCGCGTACCGACCAGTCTCATCTAAGGGTCCCAGGTACCCGAGTCCTTCACTCTTTTTCCTGGCCGGCATACATCTTCTTCTCGTTCAGTTTCCTGGAGCAAGGAAGCCTGCTGCTGTGATCTCAAGCAAGCTGCCGACCGACAAGTCTCATCCAAGACTCCAGGAACCCAGTCCTTCACTCTTTTCCTTGGTCGCCGTGCACCTCCTTCTTTCGTTGAGTTTGCCGGAGTAAGGAAGCCTGCTGCTGTGATCTCAAGCAACCTTGCGACCGGCCAGTCTCATCCAAGACTCCCAAGTACCCAGTCATTCACTCTTTTCCTTGGTCGCCGTGCATCTCCTTATTTTCGTTCTTTTTCCTGGAGTAGGGAAACCTGCTACTGTGCTCTCAAGCAAACTGCCGACAGACCAGTCTTATCCAAGACTCCAGGAACCCAGTTCTTCACTCTTTTCCTTGGTCGCAGTACATCTCCTTCTTTTCGTTCAGTTTCCTGGAGTAAGGAAGCCTGCTGCTGTGATCTCAAGCAAGCTGGCGACCGACCAGTCTCATCCAAGACTCCCAGTACCCAGTCATTCTCTCTTTTCCTTGGTCGCCGTGCATCTCCTTCTTTTCGTTCAGTTTCCTGGAGTAAGGAAGCCTGCTGCTGTGATCTCAAGCAAGCTGGCGACCGACCAGTCTCATCCAAGACTCCCAGTACCCGAGTCATTCACTCTTCTTCCTTGGTCGCCGTGCATCTCCTTCTTTTCGTTCAGTGTCCTGGAGTAAGGAAGCCTGCTGCTGTGATGTCAAGCAAGCTGGTGACCGACCAGTCTCATCCAAGACTCCCAAGTGCCCAGTCATTCACTCTTTTCCTTGGTCGCCATGCATCTCCTTTTTTTCGTTCAGTTTCCTGGAGTAGGGAAGCCTGCTGCTGATCTCAAGCAAGCTGGTGACCGACCAGTCTCATCCAAGACTCCCAAGTGCCCAGTCATTCACTCTTTTCCTTGGTCGCCGTGCATCTCCTTCTTTTCGTTCAGTTTCCTGGAGTAGGGAAGCCTGCTGCTGTGATCTCAAGCAGAAGCTGGTGACCGACCAGTCTCATCCAAGACTCCCAAGTGCCCAGTCATTCACTCTTTTCCTTGGTCGCCATGCATCTCCTTTTTTCGTTCAGTTTCCTGGAGTAAGGAAGCCTGCTGCTGTGATCTCAAGCATGCTGGCGACCGACCAGTCTCATCCAAGACTCCCAGTACCCAGTCATTCACTCTTTTCCTTGGTCGCCGTGCATCTCCTTCTTTTCGTTCAGTGTCCTGGAGTAAGGAAGCCTGCTGCTGTGATGTCAAGCAAGCTGGTGACCGACCAGTCTCATCCAAGACTCCCAAGTACCCAGTCATTCACTCTTTTCCTTGTTCGCCGTGCATCTCCTCCTTTCGTTCAGTTTCCTGGAGTAAGGAAGCCTGCTGCTGTGATCTCAAGCAAGCTGGCGACCGACCAGTCTCATCCAAGACTCCCAAGTACCCAGTCATTCACTCTTTTCCTTGGTCGCCATGCATCTCCTTCTTTTCGTTCAGTGTCCTGGAGTAAGGAAGCCTGCTGCTGTGATCTCAAGCAAGCTGGCGACCGACCAGTCTCATCCAAGACTCCCAAGTACCCAGTCATTCACTCTTTTCCTTGGTCGCCGTGCATCTCCTTCTTTTCGTTCAGTTTCCTGGAGTAAGGAAGCCTGCTGCTGTGATCTCAAGGAAGCTGGCACGACCGACCAGTCTCATCCAAGACTCCCAAGCACCCAGTCATTCACTCTTTTCCTTGGTCGCCGTGCATCTCCTTCTTTCCGTTCAGTTTCCTGGAGTACGTAAGCCTGCTGCTGTGATTTCAAGCAAGCTGCCTACCGACCGGTCCCATGCAC
Organism: Ixodes ricinus; assembly: GCA_037355805.1. NCBI lineage: Eukaryota > Metazoa > Arthropoda > Arachnida > Ixodida > Ixodidae > Ixodes > Ixodes ricinus. The sequence continues at coordinate 67,278 of JAZHYW010022258.1, read as the reverse complement.
TGCTCTCAGGTACACGGTCCTTCACTCCTTTCCTTGGTCGTCATTAATCCCCTTATTTTTGTTAAGTTTCCTGGAATAAGGAAGCCTGCTGCTGTACTCATATCCAAACCTCCGACCCGCAAGTCCCGCCAAGACCCCGAGCTATTTTTTTTCAATATCTTCCTTGGTCGCCATTAATCTTCTTTTTTCATTCAGTTTCCTGGAGTAAGGAAGCCTGCTGCTGTGCTCGCAAGCGATCTGCCGACCGGCAAGTGCCGTCCAAGACTCTCAGATAACCAGTCCTTCCCTCTTTTTGCTTGGTCGCCAATAATCCCCTTCTATTTGTTCCGTTTTCTATAGTGAGGATACATGCCACAGCGCTAGCAATCAAGCTGGCGACCCACCAGTCCCGCCAAGACTTCTAGGTACTGAGTCCTTCACTTTTTTTCCTTTGTCGCCGTTAATCTCTTTTTCGTTCAGTTCCCTCGAGTGATGAAGCCTGCTGCTGTGCTCACAAACAAGCTGCTGAGCGACCAGTTCTATCCAAGACTCCCAGGTATCCATGTCTTCACTCTTTTCCTTGGTCGCCATTAATCCCCTTCTTTACGTTCAGTTTCCTAAAGCAAGGACACATGCCACTACGTTTGCAAGCAAGCCGCCGACCCACCGGTCCCGCCAAGACTTCCAGGTACTAAGTCCTTCACACTTTTCCTCGGTTGCCGTTTATCCCCTTCTTTTCGTTCAGTTATTTCAAAGTAAAGACGCATGCCGCTATGCTTGCAATTAAGCTGCCGACCCAGCAGTCCCGCCAAGACTCCCAGGTACTGAGTCCTTATATATCTTCTTTGGTCGCCGTTAATCACCTTGTTTTCTTTCAGTTTCCTGAAGTAAAGCAGCCTGCTGCTGCGCTCTCCAACAAGCTGCCGAGTGGCAAGTCCAATCTAAGACTCCCAGGTACCCAGTCCTTCACTATTTTCCTCAGTCTCCATTAATCCCCTTCTTTACGTTCAGTTTCCTAAAGTAAGGACACATCCCGCTACGCTTGCAAGCAAGCCGCCGACCCAGCAGTCCCGCCAAGACTCCCAGGTACTGAGTCCTTATATACTTTCTTTGGTCGCCGTTAATCACCTATTTTCTCTCAGTTTCCTGGAGTAAGGAAGCCGGCTGCTGTGCTCTCAAGCAAGCTGCCGAACGACCAGTCCCACCAAGACTCCCAGGTACCCAGTCCTTCAGTCTTTTCCTTAGTCGCCATTAATCCCCTTCTTTACGTTCAGTTTCTTAAAAAGTAAGGACACATCCCGCTACGCTTGCAAGCAAGCCGCCGACCCATCGGTCCCGCCAAGACTCCCAGGTACTGAGTCATTCACTCTTTTCCTCGGTTGCCGTTAATCTCCTTCTTTTCGTACAGTGTCCTGGAGTAAGGAAGCCTGCTGCTGTGCTCGCAAACAAGCTGCCGGCCCACCATTCCCATTCAAGGCTTCTAGGTACCCAGGTCATCGCTCTTTTCCTTGTTCGCCATTGATTCCCTCCTTTTCGTTCAGTTTTCTAAGGTAGAGAAACATGCCGTTATGCTTACAAGCAAGCCGCTGACCCACCAGTCCCGCCAAGACTCCCAGGTACTGAGTGTGGTGTCATGCTAAGTGCGCTACGACGTCACTATCCCAACGACTGCTTATTAGCTATAAAAGCGCTGGGGGCACGAAGTTCCGTGTTCTTGGAACGGCCACGCTAGCCAAATAAATCACTTCACTTCACGCTGGTCGCTCTGCCTCCTGCCTCGTCCACCGCGGCTACAATATATGGCGACGAAGATGGGATGCTGATAGGTCGCAAGGAGCCCCTAACAGAGTTTCCTGAGCGTGCCACGGCGATACACCGGGATGGCAACGCTTGGAAGTTTTGATCAGATCGTCGAGGACGGCGACGAAAACTTCGAGTCTTACGTGGAGCGGTTCGAAAGCTTCCTGAAGGTCGCAGTCAACAAACATCTTAGACTGTTCAAGTACACTCGATTGCCATACGGCATCACGTAGGGCAATCGGGTGTTAAAGGAACTGGATCGAGTCTCGTGCTATTTGATCACGTTCTGACAGCAGGGTCTACATTTGTCGAGTGTTTTCAAAAGTGGAAAGTTTTGTCGCGGTTCCTAGAGAGAGGCATTCATTTGAAGGAAGAAAAATGCAAGTTCATTCAAACGTTTGTCTCTGATCAGGGGCACATTCTTGACAAGAAATTCACAAAGCCGTCAGGCAGATCGGAGAAAGCAATGAAAGAGGCACTTACACTGAGAACGAGGCACAGTTGCGAGCCAACCTTGGATTGATTAACTTTTATGAAAAGTTTCTTCCTAACGTGGCTTGAGCCTCTCTACATTGTGCTGAATCACAAAAAAGGTTTTCAGTGGTCATGTGCGGCAGAGGAAGCATTCCAGCAAAGTAAAACGTGGCTCACGCACGAAAATGTGCTGACGTGCTACAATCTAAAAAACGACATTGGACTTGTGTCTGATGTGTCAGCTTATGGCGTGGGTGGCATTCTATTTTATAAGATCGGTAACGATGAAAACATAATTGCTTAGGCGTTCAGGGCATTGAGCAAATCAGAGCAGGGTTATGCTCACATAGAAAAGGAGGCTCTTGCCGTTGTATTTGGCCTGAAGAAGTTCCAAGTACCTGTTTGGTCGCCGCTTTTTCCACTATTCCGATCACCAACCACTAGCTGGTCTCATGGGTCACGGCAAGCCCGTTCCAGTGATGTCAGCTGCTCGCATGCAACACTGGGTATTACTGATAGCGACGTACGATTACCGATGGGTGTATCGCAAAGGCAGCGATGTTGAAAATGCAGAAGCACTGTCACGGTTGTCGTTAGCCAACGAGAAAATGTCTCTGATTACGCACACATCTATTTACAGTTGTTGATAAAGTGCCACTGTCTACTGTCGAGATCCAGAAGTGCACACGCACTGGCAGTGTTCTTTGAAAAATGTTGATGTACACGATGCAAGGTTGGCCCACGCATGTAACAGACGGGGAGTTGTCCGCTTACTTTGTTAGACGGCATGAACTGTCGGTAGACCAGATGTGTCACTTGGGGTAATCGTGTGATTATTCCTCAAATATTGGGTAAGCAAGGACTGCACCTTTTGCATGGAGGTCACGCGGGCATAACGCGCATGAAAATTCTCGCCCGTAGTTTTGTATGGTGGCCTCAGCTAACGCAAGACATTGAACGAGCCGTTAAAAGCTGCAGCACCTGTCATTTGACGCAAAATGCTTCACCCAGTGTGCCACTACAAACATGGGGTTGGCCAACTCGCAGATGGCAGCGAATTCATCTGGATTTTGCATTGACGGACAACTAGTGGTTTCTGGTGCTTGTGGATGCACACTCTAAGTGGAGTGGAGGGGTGGCGGTGAAGTGAACAACTGCAGACAACGCGATCTAAAAGCTGCGGAGCGACTTTGCGTCGGACGGGCTCCCGGAAGAACTAGTTAAGGACAACGGGCCCCAGTGTACCGCAAATATTTTAGTGGACTTTTTGTCGGAGAACGGAGTGCGTTATGCTCGGACGCAACCGTACCGCCCTGCTTCGAATGGAAGTGCTGAGAGGTGTGTGCAGACCGTCAAACGTGATCTTCTTCGCCACTTTCTCGACGAGATATCAGGTGTCACGAAAACACTGCACCGTTGGATCGACCTGTTCCTATTCAGGTAGCGGAACAAACCTCCCGCTCCAACGGGACAGCCTCCTGCGGAATCGTTCCTGTCCTGGAAACCTCGCGCTCGTCTAAGCCATTTTCAGTCAAGCTTGGAGGAGGCGCATGCAAGAACGTTTCAAAGTAACGGTGAACAAAGCGGACTAAAGCAGGGGGTCATGGGGATTGTTCCAAGTAGACGACCGCGTACAGGCACAAGGTTTTCTTTATCCTGGTAAGGCAAAGTGGTCACCTGGAGCCGTCAATGAGTGGTGCAGTGCTGCCAGCCGCATCGTTCGTGTGGGACAAGGACACAGGTTTGTGCATGCAGGCAATCTGCGCCCGATGCTTTTCTGGAGGCGCCAAAACGTTGCCTGGCGCGTCTCCTTGTTCTGTGCTAAGTTCAGTTGCCGACCCTGCGCCGGAGGAATCTACCACGAGGCCTGCCCTGCCAGCGTTGGAGTCTTCATGCCCTGCCGCACAACAGCCGGGGCCTCCTGAAGCTGCTTCTCCGCATCAGCGGGATCCCAGGCAGTGACAAAGCCCCGCATCACAGTCGCCGCATTGAGCCTGAGTATCACCTGAACAGCCAGAAGCTCTGCGCCGCAGTAGTCGTACTTTTTTAAAAAGCCCCGGCCTGGTACAAACCATACCAATTGTGTGACGAAAATAAAGGGGAAGGAATGTGGGGTCATGCTAAGCGCGCTATGACGTCACTAACGAAACGACTGCTTATCAGCTGTAAAATATCTGGGAGCATGAAGCTCCGTGTTCTTGATACCGCCACGCTAGCCGAATATATCACTTCAATTCACGATGGTCGCTCCGCCTCCGTCATCGTCTACCGCGGCTACAACGCTGAGTCCTTCACACTTTTCTTTGGTCGCGGTTAATCGCCTTTTTTGCTTAGTTTCCTGGAGTAAGGACGCCTGCTGTTGTGGTCGTAAGCAAGCTGCAGACCGACCAGTCCCATCGAAGGCTCCAAGGCACTCCAGTCCTTCACTCCTTTCCGTGGTCGCCAATTAATACCTTTACCTTCATTCAGTTTCCTAAAGTACGGACATATCTCGCTCCGCTCGCAAGTAAGCTGCCGACGCAACAGTTCCACTAAGACTCCCAGGTATTTGAGTCCACTTTTTTCCGTGGTCGCCGTTAATCTTCTTCAATCTGTTTATTTTTCAGGAGGAAGGAAGCCTGCTGCTGTACTGGGAAGCAAGCTGCCGACCCACCAGTCCCGCAAAGACACCCAGGTACCGAGTCCTTCACCCTTTTCCTCGGTCGCCTTTAATCTTCTTCTTTTCGCACAGTTTATTTGAGTGAGGAAGCCTGCTGTTGTGCTCGCAGGCAAGCCGGCGACCAACCAGTCCCGCCACGACTGCCTGCTACTGAGTCCTTCAATCTTTTTGGTAGCGGTTAATCCCCATGTTTGTTTAATTTCCTCAAGAACGGAAGCTTGCTGCTGTGCTCGCAAGCAAGCTGCCGACCGACCAGTTTCATCCAAGGCTCCCAGGTACCGAGTCCTTCATTAATTTCCTTAGTCACCATTATTCCCCTTCTATTCGCTGAGTTTCCAAAAGTACGGACACATGCCGCTGCGCTCGCAAACAGGCTGCCGACCCAACAATCCCGCCAAGACTCCCAGCTACTACAGATCCCGCCAGGACTCCCAGATACTGAGTCATTTACTCTTTTCCTTGGTCGCCATTAATCTCTTTCTTTTCGCTCAGTTTCCTGGACTAAGCAAGTCTGCTGGTGGGCATACATGCAAGCCTTCGACCCACAGGTTCCGCCAAGACTTCCAGTTACTGAGCCCTTCTCCTTTTTCTGTGGTCGCCGTTAATCTCAATCTTTTTGTTTTGCTTCCTGGAGTAAGGAAGCCTGCTGCTGAGCTCGCAAGCAAGCTGCCGACCAACCAGTTCCCTAACGACTCCCTTCAATTGTACTGAGGCCTTCCACTACTTTTTTCTTTGCTCGCCGTTAATCTCCTTCTTTTTGTTCAGTTCCTTCGGGTGAGGAAGCCTGCTACTCTGCTCGCAAGCAAGCCGCCGACCCAACAGTCCCGCCAAGACTCGCCTTCCCTGGTAGTGAGTCCTTCACTCTTTTCTTTGGTCGACAATTAATCCCTCTTTTTGTTCAGTTCCCTGGAGTTAGGAAGCCTGCTACTCTGTTCGCGAGCAAACTGCCAACCCACCAGCCCCGTAACGACTCTCTGGCTCTGAGTGCTTCACTCTTTTCTTCGTTTGTGGTTAATCCCCTTTTTTGTTTAATTTCCTGGATTAAGGAAGTATGTTGCTGTGCTCGCAAGCAAGCTGTCGTCCCACCAGTTCCGCCAAGACTCCCAGATACTGAGTCTTTCCATTTTTCCTTGAACCACTGCTGAAAAAAAAAACATTTGAAGTTCAAACGAGTGGAAAACAGGTCGAACCATTTGAATCAAGGGGGTGGCAAACGTGTCAATACGTTTGGATGAAACGTGATTATGGAATACGGGTACCCGTTTGATTCGGGTGCCCGCTTCATACGGGTGCGCGTTCAAACTGGCACGTGACCACACATTTGAACGCGCCATTCGGATAGGCAAATTATTCGCTATCTCTAAAGGGGCATCGTCTGGAAGGTTGGTTATCTTAAACATATTTAAGACGTCCTGAAACTCAAAATTCGATTTACAACTCGGAGGAAACACAAAGAATGTGCTCACGCAGGTGCTTGCAAATGGGAAAGAAAACAGAAACAAAAAATGTTTTTAACAATTTTCCTAGAAGTTTATTACAACCTATTTCGTAGACAAGTACAAACATGCGAGCAATCTGTGAAATGTGAAGAGGCACTCTTTTATACAACTCAGATAGTTTACAAAGCAAAGGAGAACCGACGGTAATTCTAGACTATACAATAACAGACTTTCGGCAAAATTAATCTCCCTGCCGCCGTTAGATTAGACGCTTTATAATTAAATAGATAATCTGGACGAGTACGCGTAAAATAACGCTGGATCGTTGCCAACAAGTAGGTTGCAGTGCACTTACAATAATAATAGCGGTCTTGTAAGATGCAATCCAAGATGTATGTCGACACGGTGAAATCAGGACAACCACACAAACACAAAAAGAGAAGGAAGGGACCTTGAAGTTTCAACACGATGCGGCGCACAAGCTGTCATTTGACGAACCCAACCAAACCGCAAGAATTCCTGACTTGTTTGAAGAAAATTGCCTGTTGCCGATATACGCGTAGGACTTTTCGAACACTGATAGCTCTGGTGCAAACCCAATATGTCGTCGAGAGACATCCTAATAAGACCGCAGGGAAAGGCGACAGATCGAAGCAGGTTGGACGAGCGAAGTTCGAACTGCAACGGACAACAAGCGAAAGAAAAAGCGGCTGCGAGCGCGGGCGTTTCCTGATCTCGGAGGATGCTGTGCTTATCAGCTTGTAGCTCGCGCGAGCCTTGGTGCCCTCCTCTCCCTCGTGTCACGTCATCAGAGAGGAGGAATGGGGCGCGGCAAAGCAGGTCAAGGCGCAGGACACCTCCCCCCCCCCACCCCTTCCCACCCCCACCCTCTCCTTTGGCGTTCCAGCACGACGCGCAGCTTTGAAATCAGGTGAATCGCACGCATTTCCGCACGCTCGAACGCTCGAAATCAGCCCCGGCCAGAAGTTCGGCTTGCGCCCCAGCGACGACAGAACTCAGTGCGAGCTCGTAATTTGAATGCTGCAACGGCTGGCGTGCTCTTGTAATGCTCGATGTTTTAGCTGCCAGTGTGGGTTGTCATGCGCTCCGCTTAAGAGCTCTCACTTATGTGCCCCAGTCTCGCACATCACTACCTGCGTCTTTTGAAGTGCAAATCAAAAAAAATATTATTATTATTACCTTCGCTTCTTTTTTAATTGAGGTGAAGAGGAGTCTAGAGGCATATTCTTTCATGCCGTCACGTCTTCTGCGAGAGAGTTCCGAGCTGACTATGTAAATTGAGGCAACAAAGAACACCAGATTTTTAAAGTTCTGTCAAACATATCGGCTCGTCAATGTCGCGCGTTCACGTAAACAAATCTCGCTTTTTTGCAGTTGCAGTATAGGCGAACATCAGCACGAATCAAAATATAAATATAATTATTTCATTACGCGGACGATTCGAAATCGATGAACCGGCGCTCTCGGCCTTCCGGAAAACAGGCAGCCACTTCTTAAACAGGCGTGACATGCCGCCGATCTGTACGTTCAGTATCAAACGGGCTCTAGAGAGCCGTTTGATTTAACCGGTACAGTTTGCCGGTCACCGGCCACCCGTTTGTGAAACATGGTCACCAGTTTTAGCATACGTTCCACAACTTTGCCCAATCGAATCGCTCATTTGCCCAGACGAGTGACCCGTTTGCCAAAGGAGTGACCTGTTTGCCAAACTGGGGACCGTTATGGCTCAGATGGGGACCCCTTTGAGCCACAAGGGCGACGCCTTTGGCAAACTGATGGCCGGTATGGCTATACAGTTCCGGTATGAACCCGTTTCGCCGTCAATTCCCCTTCATTTTTTAGTTTTCTGTAATAAGGAAGCCTGCTGCTGTGCTTACAAGCAAGCTGCCGACCCGCCAGTCCCGCCAAGGCTCTCAGGTACTGAATCCATCACACTTTTCTTTGGTCGCCGTTAACATCCTCCTTTTCGTTCAGTCCATAAAAGTGAGGAAGCCTGCTGCTGTGCTCACCAGGAAGCCGCCGACCCACCGGTCCCGCCAAGACTCCCTTCCCTGAGAGTGAGTCCTTCACTCTTTTCCTTGATGGCCGTAATTGCCCTCCTTTTCGTTTAATTACCTTGAGTGAGGAAGCCCACTGCTGTGCTCGCAAGCAAGACGCCGACCTGCCAGTCCGGCCAAGACTCCCAGTTACTGAGTCCTTCACCTTTTCTTTGTCGCCGTTAATCTCAATATTTTTGTTTAGCTTCCTGGAGTAAGGAAGCCTGCTGCTGAGCTCGCAAGCAAGCTGGCGACCAACCAGCCCCGTTAAGCCTAGCTTCTCTGGTAGTGAGTCCTTCACTCTTTTTTTTGGTCGCCATTAATCTCCTTTTTTCGTTCACTTCCTTTGAGTGAGGAAGCCTGCTGCACTGCTCGCAAGCAAGCCACCTACCCGGCAGTCCCGCCAAGACTCCCTTCTCCCATAGTGAGTCCTTCACTCTTTTCTTTGCTCGAGGATAATGCGTTGTCAGGGCCTCAGGAACGCAGGACTCAACCAGCGTCCCACTTCTGACACCATGCGTTGTCAGGGCCTCAGGAACTCAGGACTCAACCAGCGTCCGTTGAGAATCAGCCATTTAATCAACTGCCTCGAGCCCCCCTCCCTCTTCTTCATCGTCCTCTTTTCCGGCTCACGCCTCGCGATGATTATAGCTCCTAGCACATCTCCCCCTTTTAGCTAAGGGCTAAAGCGTACTACGGGTTTGACTACTCGGCCACTTCGGGTCACAACGTGATCGGAATGTGGCGTCCCATAGGTCGGCTCAAATGTTCTCTCCGCAGTCGTATCTTGCGGTGGAAGGTCAGGTGACTTGGACACTGTCGGCATCGGGACGAGATGAAATCGGTTCCGACTGAAGTTCCCATCCTGTGTGTTGACAGAGTAGGACCTTGGAGCGTCTGCCGACGACTGCACTATTCCAGTTTCGCGTCGATCGGTTATCCATACTCTGTCCCCAGGCTTCAAAGGTTGAAGCCGGCGGGCACCGTGTCGTCGGTCATAGTTACGCTTCTGATTCATGATCCTGCGTTCTTCCCAAAGATCGAGGGATTCTTTATCTACGTGTCTCGGCTGAAGAAGGGAGTCAGCCGTCGGTAGAGAAGTACGCAATCTCCGTCCCATCAACAACTCTGCTGGACTGTAGCCGTTACCCAACGGTGTCGAGCGGTAGGCTTGTAACGCGACGTAGCTGTCCCCAGTTTTCTTCAAACTACGTTTGATGATGCCAACGGCAACTTCCACGAAGCCATTACTTTGGGGGTAACGTGGACTGGATGTTCTGTGTTCAAAGCCCCAACTTTCGGCGAACTTCTGGAACTCCGACCCTTGTATTTTTCGGAATTGTGGTCCGTTATCACTAAAGACTACTTCAGGTGTTCCATGTCTCGCAAAGAAAGACTTCAAGTGAGTTATTATTGTAGTCGCCGTCAGACTGTTGAGAAGTGCAATCTCTGGAAACCTTGAAAAGTAGTCGGTGACGAGGAGGTAGTCTTTTCCTTCCAAGTAAAACAGGTCCATTGCGACTTTTTGCCATGGTCGATCTGGAAACTTTGATGGAAGCAGTGGTTCGTGTCGGTTGTGTGTTTCTTGGATGCACTGTGTGCATGTGCGTACCACATCTTCCACTTGACGGGAAAGTCCAGGCCACCATACAGACTGTCGGGCACGCGCCCTACACTTGGTAATGCCTTGGTGTCCTTCGTGAAGTCTTTGTAGGATGTCATGGCGCATTGACTGAGGAATAATAATTCGAGATCCTCTCATGAGGAGACCGTCTTGCAAAGCTATTTCCGACCTATGAGGCCAGTAATCCCTGCAGTCAGTTTGAACCGCGTTTCGTGTCGGCCAGCCTTCTTCACTGTACTTGACCAGTGTCTTGCACGTGACATCCGCAACTTGTTTCTCTCGGATTTCTTTCAACCTATGGTCGGTTGCCGGCAAGCATGCTGTAAGTCCACTGACATACAGTGCAATTTGTTCCTGAAAGTCCCCTTGACCTGTCTCCTGTAGAGGCTTCCGAGAGAGAAGATCGGCAGTAATCAAGGCTTTTCCAGGAATGTGTCTCATGTCGTATGAGAATCGCATCATTCGAAGTTTCATCCTTTGAAGACGTGGAGTGATGTCCGCTAAGTTTTTTGACGAGAAAATTGGCACAAGGGGCTTGTGATCTGTTTCAATCAATACGTGAAGTCCGGTTATAAAATCCTGGAACCTTTCACATGCCCACACGACCCCCAGGCCTTCTTTCTCCACTTGCGCATACCTCCTTTCAGTTTCAGTCAAAGTCCTTGAGGCATAGGCGACCGGTCGGTACGTTCCATCTTCTTGTTGTTGGCGCAGTACCGCTCCTAGCCCATACGACGAAGCATCAGTCGAAATGATTGTGTGCTTCCCTGGGTCGTAATGTGCCAACACTGGACTTCTTGTCAAGGCGTTCTTCAACTTGTCGAAACTTCTTTGTTGTTCGCTTGTCCAGATCCACTCGTTTTTCGTGCTTAGTAGGCAGTTTAGCGGGTAGGCAATCTCTGACATGCCTGGAACGAACTTGGTTAGGTAGTTTACCATTCCGAGGAAACTTCTTAGTTCAGACACATTTGACGGCACTTTCATGTCGACAATTGCTCTGATCTTGCTTGGGTCTGGTCGGATACCCTCCTGGTCAATGATGTTTCCAAGGAACTTAACTTGTTTAACGAAAAATTCACATTTCTCTGCGTTTAGGGTCATTCCCCTGTCCTGGAGTCGTTGGAGAACATTACGAAGCCTCTCATGATGCTCTTCTGGAGTGCTTCCGTAGATAAGGACGTCGTCCATGTTGCACAGGACCCCTTGCAGACCTTCGAGAAACTGTGTCATCTTTTTCTGGAAGAACTCCGGTGCTGATGTGATGCCGAAGGGCAATCTCCTGAACCTGAACCTCCCAAAAGGTGTTATGAAGGTCGTCAGGTGTTGAGACTCTTCGGCTAGTTCAAACTGCCAAAATCCGGAGTTGGCATCAATCTTAGAGAAGTATTTCGCTCCAGCGAGTTGTCCCAGCACGTGTTCTCCAATTGGCAAAGGATGCACCTCTCTTTTTACGTACTTGTTTAGCTCGGTCAAATCTACGCAGATGCGCACGTCTCCATTGGATTTTGTGACTATAACCATCCCAGAGCACCACTCTGTTGGCTCTTCCACGGGTTCTATTACTTGCATCTTGACCATTTCCTCAAGCTTCTCCTTTGTCTTGCTTAGCAAAGGAATGGCTACTCTCCGAGGCGTCATCAGTGCAAAAGGAACTGCGTCATCTCGTAGCTCAATTTTGTAAGCTTCTTTCACGTGTCCCAGCCCAGAAAAAAGTTTGGGAAACTCACTTTCCGGCTTGACGTCTCCAGTACGTAAAGTCGCAACGTCGCAGACCTTTTTGACGATTCCCAGCTTCTCACTGGCATCTCTCGAAAGAAGAGCTTCATCCAAGTCGTTAACGACGTACAGGTCCGCTTTTGTCGACTTGGTTCTGTAGGTCATGTCCTTCGTGATCATTCCCAGCACGTCTAGTTCATGGCGACCGGGACCCTTTAGGATCTTCGTGGGCCTCTGCAGGGACGTCGCTGAAAAAGACGCTTTGTACGTCTCTGTCGGAATGACTGTCACGTCGGCGCCAGTGTCGACCTTGAAGACGATTGGCACCTCGCCAACTTGCACTGTCGCGGTCCACCGCTGACTGTTTCCACTTCTGACACCATGCATTGTCAGGGCCTCAGGAACTCAGGACTCAACCAGAGTCCCACTTCTGAAACCATGCGTTGTCAGAGCCTTAGGAACTCAGGACTCAACCAGCGTCCGTTGAGAATCAGCCATTTAATCAACTGCCTCGAGCCCCCTCCCTCTTCTTCATCGTCCTCTTTTCCGGCTCACGCCTCGCGATGATTATAGCTCCTAGCACAGATAATCCTGTTTTTGTTTAGTTGCCTGTAGTTTGGAAGACTGCTGCTGTGTTCGCAAGCAAGCTGCCGACCCACCATTCCCGTAAAGACTCCCTGGTTCTGAGTCCTTCACTCTTTTCTTCGATCGCCGTTAATCTCCTTCGTTTCGCTCAGTTTCCTGGTGTAAGGAAGCCTGCTGCTGTGCTCGTAAGCAACCCGCCGACAGACCAGTCCCGCCGAGACTCCCTGGTATTGAGTCCTTTAATCTTTTTCTTTGGTCGCCTTTAATCTCCTTCTTTTTGTTCAGTTCCTTTGGTTGAGGAAGCCTGCTACTCTGCTCGCAAGCAAGCCCCGATCCACCAGTCTCCCAAGTCCAATGGCAGTGAGTCCTTCACTTTTTCCTTGGTCGAGGTTAATTCCTTTTTTTGTTCATTTTCCTGGAGTTAGGAAGCCTGCCGCTGAGCTCGCAAGCATGCTGCCGGCCCGCCAGTCCCACCAAGACTCCCAGGTACTGAGTCCTTCACTATTTTCTTTATTCGCCTTTAATTCCCTCTTTTGTTTAGTTTCCTGGAATAAGGAAGACAGCTGCTGTGCTCGCAAGAAAGCTGTCGACCCACCAGTCCAGCCAATACTCCCAGGTACTGAGTCCTTCACTATAGTTTTTTTTTTTGTTCGCCGTTAGTTCCCTATTTGTTTAGTTTCCTGGAATAAAGGATTCGGCTGCTGTGCTCGCAAGCAAGCGGCCGACCCACCAGTCCCGCAAAGACTCCCAGGTACTGAGTCGTTTATAATTTTCTTTGTTCGCCGTTACTTTCCTTTTTGTTCAGTTCCCTTGGTTGAGGAAGCCTGCAACTCTGCTCGTAAGCAAGCCCCGATCCACCATTCCCGCCAAGACTCCCTTCCCTGGTAGTGAGTCCTTCACTTTTTCCTTTGGTCGGGGTTAATCCCTTTTTGTTCAGTTTCCTGGAGTTAGGAAGCCTGCTGCTGTGCTCGCAAACAAGCTGCCGGCCCGCCAGTCCCGCCAAGACTCCCAGGTGCTGAGTATTTCACTATTTTTGTTCGCCGTTAATTCCCTATTTGTTTAGTTTCCGGGAATAAGAAAGCCTGCTGCTCTGCTCGCAAGCAAGCTGCCGACCCAGCAGTACCAACAAGACTCCCAGGTACTGAGTCCTTCACTATTTTCTTTGTTCGCCGTTAATTCCTTCTTTGTTTAGTTTCCTGGAATAAGGTAGCCAGCTGCTGTGCTCGCAAGCAAGCTGCCGACCCACCAATCCCGCCAAGACTCCCAGGTACTGAGTCGTTCACTATTTTTTTTGTTCGCCGTTAATTCCTTCTTTTGTTTTGTTTCCTGGAATAATCAAGCCTGCTGCTGTGCACGCAAGCACGCTGGCGACCCACCAGTCCCACCAAGACTCCCTGGTACTGAGTCCTTCACTATTTTCTTTGTTCGCCGTTAATTCCCTTATTTTTTAGTTTCCTGGATTAAGGAAGCCTGCTGCTGTGCTCGCTAGCAAGCTGCCGACCCACCAGTCCCACCAAGACTCCCAGGTACTGAGTCTTTCACAATTTTCTTTGTTCGCCGTTAATTCTCTGTTTGTTTAGTTTCCTGGAGTAAGGAAGCCTACTGCTGTGCTTGCTAGCAAGCTGCCGACCCACCAGTCCCACGAAGACTCCCAGGTACTGAGTCTTTCACGATTTTTCTTGGTCGCCATTAATTCCCTATTTGTTTAGTATCCAGGAGTAAGGAAGCCTCCTGCTGTGCTCACGCAAGCAAGCTGCCCACCCACCAGTCCTCGCCAAGACTCCCAGGTACTGAGTCCTTCACTATTTTCTTTGGTCGCCGTTAATATTCTCTATTTGTTTAGTTTCCTGGAGTAAGGAAGCCTGCTGCTGTGATCGCCAGCAAGCTGCTGACCCACCAGTCCCGCCAAGACTCCCAGGTACTGAGTCCTTCACTATTTTCTTTGGTCGCCGTTAAGTCCTTCTTTTCGTTTAGTTTCCTGGAGTAAGGAAGCCTGCTGCTGTGCTCGCAAGCAAGCTGCCGACCGACCAGTCCCACCAAGACTCCCAGGTACTGAGTCCTTCACTATTTTCTTTGTTCGCCGATAATTCCTTCTTTTCGTTTAGTTTCCTGAGTGAGGAAGCCTGCTGCTGTGCTCGCAAGCAAGCTGCCGACCCACCAGTCCCGCCAAGACTCCCAGGTACTGAGTCCTTCACTATTTTCCTTGGTCGCCATTAATACCCTTCTTTCGTTTAGTTTCCTGGAATAAGGAAGCCTGCTGCTGTGCTCGCAAGCAAGCTGCCGACCCACCAGTCCCGCCAAGACTCCCAGGTACTGAGTCCTTCACTATTTTCTTTGCTCGCCATTAATTCCTTGTATTCGTTTAGTTTCCTCGAGTGAGGAAACCTGCTGCTGTGCTCGCAAGCAAGCTGCTGACCCACCAGTCCCGCCAAGACTCCCAGGTACTGAGTCCTTCACTATTTTCCTTGTTCGCCGTTAATTCCCTTCATTTGTTTAGTTTCCTGGAGTAAGGAAGCCTGCTGCTGTGCTCGCAAGCAAGCTGCCGACCGACCAGTGCCACCAAGACTCCCAGGTACTGAGTCCTTCACTATTTTCTTTGTTCGTCATTAATTCCCTTGTTTTCGTTTAGTTTCCTGGAGTAAGGAAGCCTGCTGCTGTGCTCGCAAGCAAGCTGCCGACCCACCAGTCCCACCAACACTCCCAGGTACTGAGTCCTTCACTATTTTCCTTGGTCGCCGTTAATTCCTCTCGTTTTGTTTAGTTTCCTGGAGTAAGGAAGCCTGCTGCTGTGCTCGCAAGCAAGCTGCCGACCCACCAGTCCCGCCAAGACTCCCAGGTACTGAGTCCTTCACTATTTTCTTTGTTCGCCGTTAATCACCTTATTTGTTTAGTTTCCTTGAAGTAAGGAAGCCTGCTGCTGTGCTCGCAAGCAAGCTGCTGACCCACCAGTCTCACCAAGACTCCCAGGTTCTTAGTCCTTCACTACTTTTCTTTGGTTCGCCATTAATCACCTTATTTGTTTAGTTTGCCTTGGAGTAAGGAAGCCTGCTGCTGTGCTCGCAAGCAAGCTGCCGACCCACCAGTCCCACCTAGGACTCCTAGGTACTGAGTCCTTCTACTATTTTCTTTGTTCTGCTGTTAATGTCCCTGTTTGTTTAGTTTCCTGGCAATAAGGAAGCCTGCTGCTGTGCTCGCATAGCAAGCTGCCGACCCACCAGTCGCGCCAAGACTCCCAGGTACTTAGTCCTTCACTATTTTCCTTGTTCGCCGTTAATACCTTATTTGTTTAGTTTCCTTGAAGAAGGAAGCTCTGCTGCTGTGCTCGCAAGCAAGCTGCCGACCCACCAGTCGCCACCAAGACTCTCAGGTACTAAGTCCTTCACTATTTTCTTTCGTTCGCCGACAATTCCTTGCTTCGTTTAGTTTCCTGGAATAAAGAAGCCTGCTGCTCTGCTCGCAAACAAGCTGCCAACAAACAAGTCCCACCAAGACTCCCAGGTACTAAGTCCTCCATATTTTCTTTTTTCGCCGTTAATACCTTATTTGTTTAGTTTCCTTGAAGAAGGAAGCCTCTGCTGGCTCGCATGCAAGCTGCCGACTGACCAGTCCCACCAAGACTCCCGGTACTGAGTCCTTCACTATTTTCTTTGTTCGCCATTAATACCTTGTTGTTTAGTTTTGAAGAAGGAAGCCTGCTGCTGTGCTCGCAAGCAAGCTGCCGACCCACCAGTCCCACCAAGACTCCTAGGTACTGGAGTCCTTCACATTTTTTTGTTCGCTGTTAATTCCCCGTTTGTTTAGTTTCCTGAATAAGGAAGCCTGCTGCTGTGCTCGCAAGCAAGCTGCCGACCCACCAGTCCCACCAAGACTCCTAGGTACTGAGTCCTTCAGTACTTTCTTTGTTCACCGTTAATACCCTTTTGGTTTACTTTCCTGGAGTAAGGAAGCCTGCTGCTGTGCTTACAAGCAAGGTGCCGACCAGCAGTCCCGCCAAGACTCCCAGTTACTGAGTAGTTCGCTCTTTACATTGGTCGCGGTTAATCCCTTTATTTCGTTTAGTTTCTTGAAAGTAAGGAGTCTGCTGCTACGATCGCAAGCATGCGGCCAACACATTCGTCCCGCCAAACTCCCAGGTACTAAGTCCTTCATTGATTTTTTTTTGGTCGCCGCTAATCCCCTTCTTCGTTTAGTTTTCCAGGAGTAAGGAATCGTGCTGCTGTACTCTTAAACAAGCCGCCAGCCCATCTGTTCCGCCAAGATTCCCCGGTACTGGAGCCCTTCATATTTTTATTCCTGTTCGCCACTATTCCCCTTCTTTTCATTTAGTTTCGTGGAGCAAAAACACCTGCGGCTTCACTGATGAGTAAGCCGCCGAGCGACCAGCCTCGTTAAGATTACCAGGTACTGAGTCATTCCCTCTTTTTCTTTGTCGCAGTTATTTTCCCTTCACTTCTTTGGTCTCGGCTGAGAGAGGTTCCGGCCGCTGCGCTCGCAAGAAAGCTGCCGACCCGCCAGTCCCTACATATATTGTATATTTCATTCGCTTTATCGGTAAGCGTTAATTAACATTACTCTTTTCATACTGTTGATTCAACGGTTCCACCGTTAGCCGTGTTTGGAAGCACATTTCTTGTGCAGCAGTTGCAGAGGAATTAATTTTAAATATGTTCAAGTCCTGTCTTCTAGGTATGTAAGCAGCTGTGTTCCAGCTTTTCTCTTTTCAGTCTAACCCTTCCTTCCTGCAACTTTGATGTGCAGCAGCCCTAATAGCGGACTCGCCGAACCAGGTTCTACACAGTAAACCACGTCAAGTGTTCCAAGTATAGAATTAATTTCCTGTTCTTTGGATCTTTCCTGAACCGAATTTGTTTTTACAGCTTACGGACGTGACCAAAGAACATTGCTAAACGGATTACGTTCCACCCTTTGAACTAAATCAAGGCTTCAAGGTATGGAGCCCAATTTTCTCTTTTTTTCGATCGTTTTTTAACCGAATTGATTCTTCCAGCAGATGCGGCAGCGCGGAACGCGAACGCACTTGACCAGGTTGTATCCAAGGAACTACGAAAAGGCTTCTAGCTATGGGGTCCATTTCCTTACTTTGGATATTGTCTTAACCCAATTCGTTCTTATAGCGTCCGAATGTGGCCGTAGGACAATCTCACCGGATTAGGCTTCTCATTTGAACAAAGCTATTAAGTTTAATATTTGTTCTTTCAATATTTTCTTAACCGAATATGTTCTTGCTGCACCCGGGTGCGGCAGCACAAAAAGTAGACTCACTTGACCAGGTTATTTTCACTGAACCTCGTCAAGGCTTTCAGATTTGATGTCCATTTCGTGTTCTTTGGATCTTCTCTTGAAAGGAGATGCGGGTTGAAAAACAGCAGTGTGTTGCACACAAAAATCTGACTCCACAATTTATTGTGTTTTTTTGTTTGAATCCTTATATTTGACGTATAAAAGAATTAGTGCCGGTGATGATTGCGAGATTAGTCGAAGCCGCAATTCACGACCTCCAGGCGATCCAGGATGACATAAACTTGAGCCATTTCCTTGTATGGTTCTCCAAGTTGTGACGTTGCCCACCATTACAGTTACGTTTCAAGTTGGCGTAGCCATCGCCTCTTCATTGCAGCCTTGTGTAGCTTTAATTTCTCGCGGAAACTAATTACCAATATACTATTCTTACAACCGCTAAAAAATTATAGTTGCCCATCTACGGGAAACTTCGAACGTGTTTTTTATATGTAATCTTGGGGCATCTTTACACATAGTACAATATAATTTTTGTTCCTAATATTCTCTTCTCACAACCAAATCTGGCGTGCCTATACTTTCGAATGTGTAGAAGGAAACTCTCTAGGTTTACTTAGAATGTTTATATATTTATTTTTATAAAATATTATTAATCGTTGGTTAGCCACTTGAACTGCCATTGTTGCTATTTTAAATTATTTAAAAGAAAACGTCACACACATTACATTTGTTATTTGGTGTCCTGAGTGGTTAAAAAATTAGGTTATTTTACTATGCTTAAAAGCGTCTTGCCATGCGTCAGGTGTGCACAAGAACACGATTTTTCCGCATGCATATTGCATCCAGTGAATAAAAATACAAGCTATATATACTCAGACACCAGGTTTGTAAATCGAAAACCATTAGCTGAAAACATTCAATTTCGATATCGTAAATAATAATTTAAAAGATCACCCCTGGTGCACGTCCCCTTAACAGAATTTGTTCTTGCCACTTCCAGATGTGGCAACAAGACAGGGTAACTGGATCAAGTTCCACCCATTTAACATTAAAGTCTTCCAGGTAAAGAGTTCAATTTAAGTAGTTTAAATCTTTTAACCGTGATTGTTCTTGCAGCCTGCAGGTGTAGCAACAGGACAGGGCTTACCGGATCAGGTTTCAACTTCTCAACAGAGTCACGACTTTCAGGTACGCAGCTCGATTTCCGTTCTTTGGATATTTTCTAACCAAATTTGTTCTTGCAGCTTCCAGGTGTGGCAGCAGAACAGAGCTCACCAGATCAGGTTAGACCTTTTGAGCAAAGTCCAGGTTTCTACTTACGCAGCCAAATTCTCGTTCTTGGGATATTTTCAAAACCACTCTCATACAACTCTCAGTTGCAGCAATGTGATTTTCAAAATCATTGACCAAAACCACATTCATGGATTTATATAAAGTCGGTGAGGTGTGCATTGACTTTTACATTTTTCTGGATTGTTTCTAAAAATATTTTAATTCACTTTTCAGGGAAAGGAGGAGCAAGTGAAGCAGTTAACCATGCACTTAAGGGTTTAAGAGTGTTAGCTCGAAAGAGACCACGAGGAAACTCCAGTGGCTCTGAAAACGCTTGCGTAGGGTCGAATTTGTTTTGAGAAAAACAAAATCAGCCATCATCCAGTTGTTCACTTTTTTGCACCTCCCAGCAAGCAGAAAACCTGTGGGTAAGTTCAGGGCATGAACATCTATTTCACGAAATATTAAAATATGTAGGTCAGTTAAAGCGTTGCTTTTATTTACAGGTATGCTCGCTTTGATTCCAACATAAAGAGACTGCATCGAGTAAACTTTAAAATATGGAGAGTGTGTGCAGGAGGTATTATGTGCCGATCGTTGTCGAATGGTGTCTAGATACCCGAGCTCATATTCTGATGTTGTAGAAGTACATTTCTAGAGATGCTTGGTCCCATGTCACCGAACATGGTAAGCAGAAGTGAAGTTTAGAGTTTCAAGTAAACTGTTCTTTTTTTCTGCACTCATTTGTTTTATTATTGACCTTTTTTTCTAATTTATCCAAGCAGATTTTTATCTGCTTTAATAATAGAGTGAAATAAAAACGCCTGTTAATTTGTCCAAAATGTGTCATTCATGATAACCATTCCAACAAAATGATATCATATCACCTGCATCTGAAGTGGTATCGCTGATCAGTTTCTGAAAGCCTACCTTTATAAGGTCTGCATCATACTGTTAGCACAAACACAACATCAGTGCTATTCTGCATTTGACTGAGACAAATTAATGATGGGCACCAGTCTTTACACTTAGTTGACAGTCCTGAATGGGTACCTTCGGTGACGCAGTCATTAAAGTTTAAGAAAAAAACAGTAAAAACTAGCAATCGCTTGTTCGCACGACAAATAATGTGTTGTGTTCAACTATAAGGCAAATTAAGTTAGAAGTGCCGCAGAAACTGCAAGTTGTGAGGGCAGCCTCTCGCAAGGGTTCTGCCTACAGGAATTGATAGGGTGTTTCCCCTTCAAATTCTGGATAAGCACAAGTATTCTTCCTTGCCTTATATGCAATTGATTCCAACCTAGTGCAAGAGTGATTAGTAGCTATTTGCACGAGTAGTTTGTCCTCTGAAACCACATGCCTTGAGCTTTCGTATTTCTTTTTACTTCAACAGGCCTTTGCGCGGGTATTACAAAGCAATCTGTTCGTTCTAGTGATTAGTTCTGCGAAAGCTGCAAATAGGAAGATATTTGACTGTGACTTTTCCTAAACACCTGGAGGAAATATATGTTCTCATGCAATGTTCAAGCCATGTTATAATACCAAAATATTCATGTGGTAATGTCATTTTCATTTTTTTTGTTGTTGGCCAAATAACATAACAGTGTAAAAAATCGAGATGTTTGATGAAGTTTCCTTAGATGTTGGGTTGTGAGTCCTATCTAGCAGTTATTTTTTTCTGTCGGCTACATGGTAATTTATGTTAATTTGTAGCGCAGCTTTTAGTTTTTTTTTTCAGAGTGCTAGTTTCTAGGCTTTATTTCATCCTGAAATGGACTACAGGATACATATACGTACAATAAATTCAATGTTTGACTTCCCTATGCCAACAAATTACATTTGACATTGATTCTGTTGCCTGTACATTTATTTTATACGATCTCTTCTTTGTCATCTTTCATGTGCATGCTTTGAAAAGTGTAAAAATGAAGTGGGTCACCTGGCAAAATCAAAAGGTTGCACGTTGGTTCGCCTTGTCATTTGTTTGCGCATTTTATTGCTTCGTGCTAAAGCATTAAAGTGCACGCTTTACTCATAATTTTAGCAATTTATAGCATCAGAATTAACTGGGGGGCTAGTTGGTTGATCACCTAGAAGGGGTTTTAAAAGCGCAAAGGACTAAGAAGAGAAGGAGGGGGCAGGACAGAGAGCTTTTAAAAGCGCTCTGTCCTGTCCCTCCTTCTCTTCTTAGTCATTTGCGCTTTTTAAAACACTCCTTCTAGCGATATATAGATTGTACTTTGTTCATTTATATTGCTACAATCTCTGTGTGGTGCGAAAACTCCTGTCAATAAATCCAGCAAAAACTAAATTAATTTTTTTAATCTTAATGTCACCAAAGATATGCGTGGATAAGTTTCTTTTTTTCTAAGAAAGCTGACTTTATAACAGTTTATAGTATATTTCATGCTTATTACATGCATTTCGATCTTTTTCTCTACCTTAATAGATCATTTAGTAGGATCGGTGGCCGAGTGGTCTAGCGCACACCAGCTCGGAGCACGTGGAGCAAAAGCTCGCGCTGCAGGACGCAGGGATCCTGGGTTCAATCCTCGCCCCTTCTCGCTTTTATCTTAATGAGCATCGTACCAGCGCGCTGTCGTGGATCACTACTGCGTGGTGCAGGTTAAAGACCCCAGGTTAGCGATTGTACCGCACTGGATAAATTGGTCATCTACAGCTGAGACACCCCGGACGCCCACTGAGGCAGTCTAACTTCCGGCTGTATAAACATGCACCCAACAATATGGTCTAACGTGTGCTTAACTGCATGTATACCTATTTGCATTGTGTTCTATGAGATAACTGTGCTCCACACAAGAAAATTAAACAAAGCGCTGCATTTAATATTCATTTTGTGTTATGT
Organism: Ixodes ricinus; assembly: GCA_037355805.1. Classification (NCBI taxonomy): domain Eukaryota; kingdom Metazoa; phylum Arthropoda; class Arachnida; order Ixodida; family Ixodidae; genus Ixodes; species Ixodes ricinus. Next base: position 45,548 of record JAZHYW010022258.1, on the reverse strand, counting down.
CTCTACGATGCGCGAGTTGGGGGTGGTGGGCACTCAACGTCTCGGTCAAGAGGGACATTTTATTTTCACAAAACCTCACATCTGGTGAGCCCTCACTTAGTCATACACAGAATCCTCACAGACAAGGACCATCAAAGTTTGTAGAAGAGAGCACCACACGGCTTCTACTACTCTACAGTCACTGACAGGTTAAGACTCCAGAAGATGCTCTGCCTCCTGCACGTGCTCGTTGTCTTCCGCTAAAATGCGGCATTGCATAAAACAATCTTATCATAAACACTCAATTCCAAAGGAACCATGAAATAATTTTCTAACTTCTTTTCCTTCAGCTTTCCTCCTCAACTCAAGCAAAACAAGAAGTCGTGGGGTTCTGGCATGCCTAGTATTTCACTATAAAGGGAAGTTATCTCAGTATTCTCGAAGTCGGTGGGTTAGCCGTTCATACTCCCTGCATCTGATGCAATCGCTTAAAAATGTTGAACTTCAGCGATAGCCTCCTTGCCGACAGGGCTGCATTTCCACAACTGGCCAGTGTGATTATTTTGTTTTAATTCACATATTTAAGGAGTAATGTCGGAATGTCAAATGTGGCGGTGTTTTCTTTTGGAGTGTGGTGATACCAAGCTTCCACTGTTGAGTCATTGTTTACGCCATCAAACAGGTCAGTCGCCTGTGATAAGTGTCATTACGACCCAAGTATTCGTTGATGCATCAAGTGTTGACGAGTGCATAAGGCTGCCCGGTGTGCTCAAGTCTGATACTACGTGAGTTGATTTCGGTTGACGGGCTATGAGCTACTGCGAATGCAATACAGTAAAAGCAGAGCTTTTCTAAAGTGAGGTGGTGAGAAATAGTCCACCTTTATGTTGCTGGATGTACCTAAAAGCAGGTGTTTGTTTTAGCTCTCGTGTAATATTTTTTTACTCATCAGAAAGTATGCATTTTGTAAAATCCCAAATCAAAAATCATTATGTTTTTCATTCTTGCACTGCATGAACGCGCGTGCTCGGCAGAGACCTCGGAAGCCCAGAGGTCGACCCACACTCGAAATTCGACAAAAATGCCCCTAAATAAATTGCCCGAGGAATACAAAGGAGTTTTGCACTTGCAAAAATATCGCAAGTTGAAAGAGAAAAAACGATAACAGACGCAGACTGTCTAACGAAAGTTAAATAAACTGTAACATAAGGGCTCATGTATCGCTTCTGTGCTCACACAACTTGCAATAAAAACGTCCCGTAGCATTTCACCCAGACTTCCGTCCTGTTCACCTGCCACTATGACACAACGTTGCGGGCACGCAAAAGGTCGGTCCACAGAGCCCGCCTCAGCTCACAGCCTCAGGCACCCCTCCCACACAAAACATCACACAGGGCTGGGCTGCACTGACACAGATAGTACACATCGCGGTTCGACAACGTCGCGACACAAAGTCACAGAGATCACGGATCCACAGCAGCAGCGCATTCGTAGCTGACCCACTGACCAGCTTGGCCGACAATGCTCGATCTCTCGACTCCGACGGCTTCCAATGCGAAAGTGCAAATACTGGCGTACATCGCACAAATCCCCACAAAACAAATCCGCACTTTGGGTGCGGGTACAAATCTAGAGCAATCTGCACTCGGAGTGCTAATAAGAATCCAGCGCAGTCCGCACTACGGAGCTTGGATGAGAATCAATTCTAATCCGCACTCTGAGTGCGGATTAGAATCCATCACTACCCGCACTTGGAGTGCGAGTATCGACTGCATTGCAAGGCACCTCCCATACATCCTGTACGGGACTCCTTCAGCCGATTTTATCGCCGGTGGCTCCATTTCAGCAGATTGGTATGATTTTGCTAGATCCCTTCCCTACTTCGACGCTGTGGAACCGGTGGATTATCGTGGCGACAAACTATCTGACCCGACACGCCGAGACAAAGTCCCATCCCTATCCTTTCGCGAACTCTGTTGAAGTTGCCCAGTTCATCATTGAATCTATTGTACTTCTGCACGGAGCACCAGAACTCTTGATAACTAACCGCGGTTCCGGCTTTCTCGTTCAGCTCACTTATGAGATTATTCATTTAAGCCAGACCAAGGATCACAGGACGACTGCATATAATCCACTAGCAAAGGTTTTGACTGAAAGACTCAACAAGACGATCGCCGACATGATTTTATGTACATAGACGTGAAGCGCAGGACGTTGGATGACGTACCGCCGTATGTTACGTTTAAGTACAACACGGCGGTTGAAGAAAACCATAGGAATGACGAAATTCCAACTGGTCCACGGCCGAAGGGTTACCACGGTGCTTAACGCCGTGCTGCGACACATGCCAAGCGACGACGCACATCCGCTCACTACCAATATCCACTCTCTATATTTCCAGCGCATTTCGAAGCATACAAAAACAGTCAGAAGAAAATAAATGCCGAGGAGTGCCTATGCCAAAAGGATGGGCTTTGTTCAAGCTTCAGCTCCTGACCTCGGGTTCCTTGGAAGAATTGACTCATCCGCTAGTGGATAATTGGTAGGTGGATGGAATTCATGATCGACTCAGGCGGCGACGAAACTTGAATTCTACAACAGGTGTTTAACAAACTCGAACGTCGGCCGATACTGCAGAAGCCACCACGCCAGCTTCGTGGGCCAGACGGGAAAGGTGCTGGCGATAGAAGGTGTTGCACGCCTCGCAATGACGTACAAAGACAGAGCGTCCGAGCAGGACATGTATGATTCCAGGGATGCCACCATACCCCTTCTGGGAAAGCCGGCTGTCCAAGGAGTTCAGCTGTTTAATCGATCAACAAAGTCGAACCGACTGTAAACCCGAAAGTCGACTTTAAAATCACTGTTCAACGGGTTGGAGAAGTTCCCTCGTGAATACCGCTTGCAGCTTTAGAGGAACGCTCTAAGCTCGCCTCGTCGTGTCCTCATCCCGCTCTAAGAGATTACAAAAGAGAGAAGTTTAACGGATGGAGTACACTGATGTTACCTCCTCCGTTACTGACTCAGCCGAGCGGTGTGCAGCCATAGTGATCGTACCAAAGTCGACTAGAGCGTTGGACACATGTGTCGACTTCACCGAATTCAATCACCGTTATGTATTGAGAAAGTGGCATCCCATATCGGTTTGTCTAGCATACGCTTGGCCTCCTTCAAGGGGCCAAACTCTTCTCTAAACTTGACGCTAATCTCGAGTTCTGGCAGAGTTCCCTAAGCTACGAAAGGAGAAAATTCACAACATTCATCACGCCTTTCGGGAGAATTATCTTCGATAGTCTTTCACTATGGACTTTGTCTGCTTCTGAACACTTTCAAAAACAACTCTCAAACATCCTCGAAGGAGTCAGCGGCGGCGTCTGCCTTGTGGACGGTGTTCTGATCTGGGGTTCCAGCAAAAAAGAACACGACGAGAGAGCGAGAAACGTACCCCCAGAGGATTTGCAGTGTGGGGGTCACACTCAACAAGGAAAAAATCGTTCAAGACTCAAAAACCCTGCGTATCCTGGTCACCGGATGGATTGGCTGGGAATTATACCTGAACATTCAGACATCAAGGCGGTTATGTACAGGCCTCCTTCTACATCGAGTGCAGAGCTGCAGAGGGTCGATTGGAATAGCAGCCTATCTTGCTTTATTTGTTGCCAACTTCGCTGAAATTCTGCAGCTCCTCAATTTGACACTCTCTAAAAAGCAAAAGTTCGTCCTGAGGGCCAGTTTAGCAAAACGCCTTCGACATCTGGAAAACAGTATTGTCGTCCGAATCGCACCTTTGTGTCTACGATGCGAGAGAAGTAAACAGTAGTTACCACAGATGCTACATTATTTGGACTTTATGACATCATCTATCAATGTCAAGACGAGGTGAGGTTCAAAGTGACTGCCTACACCTCAAAACTCCTTACTGATACATAAAGACGCAATGAACATACATAAAAAAGGCTTCGCATCATCGTGGTTGAGCGAGAAATTCAGCGACTACCTCGTCAGGAAGAGCTACAAAGTACAGAGTGACCACAAGTTACCCCTGAGTCTAGTTTCCTCCATGTCGGTAAACGACCTTACTCCACAACTTTGGAGAATGCGCATACGCATGATGAGATACACTTGCATTATACCCTACGTTCCAGTTAAGGAGATTCAGACCGCCGACACGCTCTCAAGAAAACCTTTCCGCCCGGTAGAATTATCTGAACTCGAAAAAGAACTTCAGGCATTCGTTTCTTTAGTATAATCAACCGCACCAGCGGCCAGCTCCAGCCTCCAGTGGCTGATAAACAGCTTGAAAATGGGTCGGTATGTCTGCGGATCGGTGACTATTGCAAGGAAACATGTCCTGTCGGCTTACCCTCAAAAACAAAGTTAATCTTTTCTACCCCATCCGTCACTAGTTCGCCATCGAAGCTGATTTGCTCATTTTCGCAGCTCGAATCTTCGGGCCAACCCCTAGCAAATCTGATATTCTGCGTCTTCTTCACGAGAGACACTTCGTCAGTAACAAGACTCAAGCGTGAGCTTAAAAAGCAATGTGGGGGCTAGGAATGACGAAAAAAATTAAAGAAAGAGTTAAGAGCTGTCCGAGTTGCCTCCAGGGATCAACGAACAGACAGATGCCAGTAAACCCATTCGAATCACTTGATAACTTTTAGCAACGGGTGGCCGTGGATTTATTCTGCCGGAAGGGTATGTGGTGGTTGATATTGGCCGACTATTCCCCCAGATACCCAGCAATCGGTCGCGTGGAGAACACAATCACCGAGGTCATAGCGATCCAATGCTTTTTCATTTTCGCTCGACATAGCATTCTAAAAGTTATCACATCGGGACACTAGCCCACAATTTATAGGACTTTCAAACTCAGAGTTCGCCAAGTCTGCTAAAAGCATGGCTTTTGACATTTTACCTCGAGCGCCGTTATTCACGAAGTACTGAACTTGAAGCGGCTCCAGTGAAAAAAAAGAAAAAACCTGCATTGGTAAGACAAAGGATCCCAAGAGTCCCTGATTTCATATCGAGCTACACCGTTAAAGAATGGATACAACCCATTCGAGCTGCTTACAAAACGTCGATTGCGGTCAAATCTTTCTTTTTCCGAACAGACTCTCCGAAATCTGCCATTTATTGCTAATAGAGTAGAAGTTTGTGTCGTTGATCTCCGCCACAAAAGTACCGTGCAGGGTTCAAAGTCGAGCCACGTGCTCATATCTCGCGGACCTCGGCCGACGGGTAGTGCGAAAAAATTGCCACATCTAATACCCTACACAAGTGGGCGCTCTGCAACGTCACAGATTCATTGGGTCCTATGGATGAAGATGCCCAAGACAGGCTGCAGGACGGATGTAGACTGCAAGAGGGATATGGTGACACGGAGGACGCTGCATTATATTTCCTTCTCGATATCAAGACAGCTGAATACCCTGAAGGGAAATGGGATGTGTGGTGTCGGCTGGTCACACCTGGTGGCCAGATCGAGCGAGTTGCGGAAGACAAAGATGTCATGATGCTTGATCCGGGCACGACATAGCCATCAATTGCAAGCGGGACTCGAACGATGCAAGGACCGGCTATACTTGTGTAAATGGGATCTGCGTTTTCCAGGTTATTCCCGAGAGAAAGCCTTGCAAAACTACCTAGAAATATTATCATCAAAAGCTACCTATCTTAGCCAGCCGCATTAAAAATTAGCTCATCGAACGCTCCGAGATGAAGTTTTTGCTAGATAGAAATAAGTTGATCAGCGATAAATACTTCACCATTATTTTCGACAAAACGACTTATATCTCACATGTGTCTCAGATTTCCCTTGTTTTTCGCCACGTAGAAAATCTCGATATTAAACTCCCCCCGCAAGAAGAATAGTTTGCAAAATTTGTAGATCGTCACGCCGAAATTTTGGCATTACACTCGTGAAACTAGGCTAAAGGCTGCCGTTCCAAATACTAGCCGTTGTAGACAAATGTCCCAGGGAAAATTGTAAAAAAAAAGTAATCAACTCGATGAGATAACTTTCCAGAGCATTGCGTTGGCATCGGAACTGTATGCTGCAATGATATGACTTTTGAAACTTCTGACGCAATCCAAGAGGTTCAAAAAAGCCCTAAATGCCGTGCTTTGTCCTTGCTTCACCCAGTTTGAATTTGCTCATTTCAAAGTAATGCTCTGTTCAAACCGTGTGCAATTTCAAGGGAAGAATTTGGGCTGCTCACGTCTTTCTTCACATCGTCGTCGAAATAAAATGCAGTGGCTTCGATATGTCCTAAAAGGTCAACAGCCGTGATTTGTGAAACCCAATGGGTATAGAACGGAACAGAGCCGGGACAGTATTGATCTTCCTTGGAGCATATTATTGAATCACTGAACACCGTTGTTAACTGCAAGAACTAAACGCCGTCTGCAATTAAGGGCAACACTTTATTTGCCGCACTTCAAGTAGCAATTTCCTGGCTGTGTTGTTCTCAATAGGTGGAATATTGCTTTCACAACAAGCCTTGAGCCAGCTTTTTCACAAAGAAACACTAGATATGCAAACTGCGGCAGAGCTCTTACGACACTCTCTCTGAACTGAAGGCTAAAATAGGTGTACACAACAGAAAACCAAAATGTTCGCCGAAGGTAAAGCTACCGCAGGGAAGTAGGGTGTGGGATTACCTTTTCCCGGACCGCAACCTCACAGATGTGCTGCCAGCTACAAGCAGGGGAGAGGATATTAAAACATTATGGCGGCGAGTTTTCATGCCTAGGCATTACCTGTCCAATGGCACGCTCCCCTGTCGGCTGTGACCGTGAAAAATGAGAAAGTATCTTGCATTAAAGAGAGGCTGCCGTCGAAGGACCAACTGAAGAGTAACTAAGCAGAAAGTACGCGCGCTCGGCAGCCTCTCTCTCATACCTATTTCACGCGTTAGGGCGCGGCTGAATGCCCGAAGAGGCGGCTCCTCACGCGTCCTACGCTCTGCTTTCAGCCATTTCGCGCCGAGAAGGAGGGGGCGAGCTGCCCGCTGTCCTCTGCGCCATGGACAGCGGGCTGCAGTGTCGCCGTCGGCGTGGCGTAACAGGCGCGCTAGATTAAGCGAAAAATTAAATTGGTGTTGAATCGCGCTTACGTGGGGAAATCCGTGAGAGGAGGGGAGTTCGGCGGAAGACGGGAGGAGGAGAGGAGGAGGAGGGTGGAGAGGAAGTGCAGCAGGAGGAGGAAAAAAGGTGCAAGAGGAGACTGGAAGGAGGGCGAGGGGGGTACTTGGAGGAGGGCACATCCTCCCTCCTCCTCCTCAAGTGCGGCGCTCTAATTTCGCATTACAGAGATTTGTAAACGTCTTTCATTTTTATTTATTCCGGCTTTGAAGTAATAACTAAAGGTCTCTCCGCGTTTTCCCAAGATTTCTTTCGTAGCGTAGACGAATGCCCGTGTTGGTTTCTACTACGATAGGAAAGGGGACATTAAAAAAAAAAAAAAACATACGACACAGGATTTTAACTCGTTTAAATCAAGAACAGTAATTTTGCTGAACCTAGACGTTTTTTAAACTCAATCAAACAGAACGGTTACTGGTTTGACTTCGCATCCAAAGTCGATGGGGGCGTCACGGGAAGAGTGGTAGGTTGGTCGATCAGAGAACCGTGAGCCATGGAGCACTGCCAGCAGCTATGCGTCCATGGCGGAAGTTCGGGTCCGCTCTGTGTCATTCTACATGTCACCGTCACACGGGCCATTACCGGCGGTGCCATCTTCGGGAAGGAAGGGGAAGAGGTGGGAAAGGGCGCAGACAAGAAGAAGAGGAAGATACGGGAATTTATGACTTTTTTAGGTCTTCTGGAGAAACCTCTCCCGCTCGCATGAAGCGAATATTTCGATCGAAGGGGACGGGCTGGTTGGAGTTTGACAGAATATTTCATATATAGAGACACAAATTTCCCTGCCGAATCGAGATTTGTCCGCCGAAAATTTCGGTTCTTGCAGACAAGGGGCGCACGAGGGGCGTTTTTTGCGTGAGACACGACCGGAAGGAAGGAGTCAGGGAAGTTCACGAGATCTCTTTGGCGATGCCTAACATAGACAGTCATTCACACCAGTGCCTAGTCTTACTGATGTACTTGGCCCCGCACATAAGGAAAACGCCACCTTCTCCCTTGTGCAGGCCCAGAAGCACTGCGCGTGTTGCTCTTATTTTTTTTTGTGCATGTGGGTAGGGTTTTGGGTTGCTGGGCAGATTTCTAGACAATCGGGTTTCGGCTCACAGTTCGAAAAAACAAACAAAAAACATTGCACTTCTTTACGAAATTAAAAAAAGGAGTATTGCATTGAGGTTTGCATGACGGACAGCTATGCGTTACCTCCAAATGCTACACAATCTTAGTAACATAAACATGTTTTAAGGCACATCATCATCACTAGTCCTGTTCAAAAAACGAACGCCAGATCGGGTGATGAACAACTGTATCTTCAATGTGCCCTAAAGCACATCCCCAAAAATACCGCGTCCCAGCAAAAAGTAAATAAGTGTTCGATGTTTTCTGGCTTTTTACATAAATGCAGTCCACCATCCACGGCACATCAACACATTTTTTCCTTTAACCACACCTTGACTCCTAGTGTATTAGAATGCAACTTGAAAAATAAAGTTTTGACCGACGGTGGTACACGCATGCACTTGACATACTTTAGCACATCCTGGCCCACAAGGCTCATGACAGCTCTGTACAGTGCGATTGGAAACAATATAATGAACAAATCGCGAGCAAGCGTTTTTTTACTGAAGACAGACAGTTAGTAAAAAAACTGGACAGACAAAAACAGCACGACATCAAGCCACGTCTTTCCAGAAATCCCACAAGTCTGCCTGGTCCGCCACCATGGGATCACATAAGGAAAAGACGGCAAAAATATGACAGTTTTGTGTGAAGCAGTGTACGAATAAAATTAGGTTCTTGCTTCCGCAGAAGAAAGAAACGTGATACCAGTTGTCTCACATAGAGATGAGAGAGTCCGAGTCCACCGTGAAGAACAGGATGGAAAAGGTTGTCTAACCTCATCAGCTCCCAGTTGGATCACCAAAATAAACGTAGCGAAAACACAACGAAACTTTTTACATTTATGCAAGCACAATGTATGACCTGGAAGACCATACCACAACTTTGAATTGAAAAAAATATTGCACACTGTCCCTCGAGTAAAAATAGACAGCTCACGCAGCTTCCAGCGCGAAGCGCGCCTGTCCAGGTCGGTAGCGACTCCCCACCTATAAGATTGGCTTCTCGGTAGCAGTTTCGTGGCACACTAATGTAAATACACGGAACACGATCCCAACATACGCCTTCAAACTCTGCAGGCGTCAGTAGGCCCACGTCCCGTGAAAGGAACCACGTCAGTTATTCCAGTTCATGGCAGCACCAATTGCATCACGAAACTCTTTTGTCAATGATATGACAGCACTAATACTTCGTTTATCGCTGCAAAACACTGCTACGTCATCTGCATAGCTCAGAAGCCTTAATATATCATAGCTCAGAAGCCTTACTTTGGCATTCTTTAGCCGAAAACAGCGACACAGCTTGCTATTTATGACGCTTAAACAAACAAAAAAATATAGATAAACATCAAACAACAATGGCGACATCGGACAACCATGTCTCGCGGAGGATCGCACATGAATCGTTTCCGTGAGCTCTTTGTTTACAATGAGCTTTGTGGTGCACGCGTGGTAGGCCATCTTGGCCCCTCTAAGATCACATCACCCACATTCAGGCGCTCCAAAACATTAAAAAGAAAAGTCGTGGTTAACACGGACGAATGCCTTGTCTAAGTCTAATAGCATGGCCACTTCGGCCTTTCCATTGCCACAGTGTTCCAGTACACACGCGCAACATGCACATTTGTCGCTATCATTCTGCCCTGTATTCCACAGGTTCGGTGGTCTCATATTATCTCACAAGTCAAACCCTGAAGCCTTCGCACGAGAATTTCCGCAGATATCTTATAAGCAACGTTGCAAACAGTAATTGGACGGTAACCCGCTGTGACAATATGGAACTTTCCAGCATCTTCTCTTTCGGAATCAAGAGATGGTATGTCCTTGAAAAGGACGGCGGTAGTGCTTTCCGTACGAGCGCTTTACAAATGACGTGGAAAATAACGCTAGAGATTACGCTCTAGTGCTAACCCATGAAATTCTGCACTTAACCCATCGGGCCCTGGCATTTCTGAGTTCGGCAAATCATCTATCGCTCGCTCCACTTACTTCGGATTGTGATTGGCTGCTGAAGCCTTTCCTGTTCCTCTTCTGGAAACACTGGCAGGAATACCAGACGTTTCTGACACATGTGACCCTTCGTACTTCAAACTTGACAGCAGCAGATCTGCCTATATTGTACAACGAGAGCTTGCTCAATAACCCTGGGGATCATGCTAATGTCTCCACTGCATTTGATTTTGCATATTTCGCACTGAAGGGCGTATTTCATTTCCTCCGCCAAGGCACGCTTCGTAGGCTGCTCTCTCATGAGGTACTTTTGCGATCGAGCTCGAACAGTGGCGCCGACGTATCGCTCCTCACCCAACTGCGCAAGCCGTTCCTTCACGCTTTTTATATCTTTAATAGATGCACCAGTCTCTCACATCCCGCTGTCGACATCGTCTGCAAATCGCCATTTAGGTCTCGTTTTCCGCACAACGCTTTATACGCCAAAACAGACGACCAGTCTATCGCTAGCATGTTACCTCCTGCATACCATGCTCTGAAATCTCGAATGCATCCTGTTCCGCGCTTTTCAAAATGTTCTTAAAAAGCTACCCACAGATCCAACAAAGATATCGTCCTTTGAGCAGGTTTGTGTTGCGCTTTTACAGCTTCCAATTAAATTTCGCCCTCGGTGGTGTTTTTTTCGCCGATAGTCGTCGAAATCATGTACTGATCGGAACAGAAGACTGGCGTGACGCGGTGCTTCCTTAACATGGTGGGCTACAGTAACGGCCACGTAAACGTTATCTAAACGAGCATGCGACGATGCCTCAAAATTGGTGAAATAAATCTCGCTTGTTTCAATCTTGACCGTTCGGGCATCAACCAAGTCAAAATCTTCGATTACTTCAAACGTGAGCGCTCTTATCGATCTGCTTCAACGGCGTTCATTCTGCTGCCCGAGCGACGCAATTAAAATCGCCTAACAGCACAGTCATCTTGTTACAGTTTAAAAAACGCCGTAAGCCGGAAAAAGAAACCCGGTCTTTTACCGTACTGGTGGCATATAAACGAATAACCCTCCAGTAAACTGCAGACAAAAAAGATCCATGACGAAACGCCCTTCCGATTCTGTAGAAACCGCTAACTCTAACAAAAACAAAACTTCTTCACAAGCAAAAAAACAAAAACGGCAGAACAATGGACGGCATGGGTTACACAAACTCCGAACGCATCCCTAAAAGTTGTCAGTGCGTTAGCGATATGTTCATCCTCACTCATTTTTGTTTCTGCACCGCTAAGAAATCGGCCTCCTTTGAGCAGCAAAAGCTGTAATTGGTATTGCTTTTTACGCGCGTTTTAACATCGAACATAGTGATTCTCAGACATTCATGTTCCGCGGACCCCTTGTGGTTCGGCGGAGATGATGGAGGACCCCGTTCCTGGCGAGGAAAGGGAACGTATTGGTTTGTTATGATAGTGATATAATAGATGGATATAAGTAAGGGCTAGTGTAAAGTAGAGTTCTCTTTTCAGCATTTCTACGAGAAAACTCACCCGAAAATTGCATTTTTTCCTCTCAATCGGAGAAAAGACAACTTTATTAGCGGGCTTGGCTGACGAGGCTGGGCTTCGCGGACCCCTAGAATGCCTTCGCGGGACCCAAAGTGTCCGCGGACCCCCATTTGAGAAGCACGATCTAACATGTAACGATGCGACCGTTATTGCTGGTTGGAATGTCAAACATCATGCTGGGTGTTGTTTTTCAGCTTGTTTGGGCTTTCGTACATTACTCTCTGGAAACCAAGCGTAGTACGCCTTACTTGCTGTCTAGCCGTTTCCTGTGGACGGGAAGGGTCGGCGCGGGATGGTAGCGGCATTTATTTGTCTTCTCCATCGACGGTAGGGGCTTGGGTGCTCATGCCTGGTGTCGAGGGAGAACTCTCTTCGAGGGAACGCTTGACGCACTCGCTGACATCGTTCATTACCTCGCGAAGTCCGACAGGGTCCTTCTGGTCGGAGGGAGAAAAGGCCTCGCTCGGAGAACGCCGAGGTTTATCGAACGTCGTAGCCGCGAGAGCAGGAGCCGGGCTGCTTCGCTCACGCTTGTCTCCCGCTAACCAAAGTGTCGCCTTCTTCTCCTCCAAGTGCCCTCCATGGCTTTTTAGTTCCCCGTTGCATAAGGAAGGAGAAGTCCCGGAGTTGCATTCCATGAGCGGCGCTCCCAGCCTTTTCAGCATCCATGGTGCGTTGCGACGGCTCTTCCACCACAATACCCCCGGTCACTCTGACGTACGTCTTCACACAAACATCTTTCTCATGGCCGAAACCCCGAGACACATGCAACCTTCTATTGACCGAAGCTTCAAGACACTTCGAGCACTTCTGACATACGACAGTTACGCTATGTTTGTTGCCCGGTCCGCTTACACCGTAAGCAGGCCGGTGCTCTTTCTGGGGGGGGATGATGACGAGAATGTTTATGCGTTGATGATTCAGCAGGTGGGGCATCAATCCAGGTGCGATGGTCGTTCTTAAGCATCATAGGGGCTACCCAGGTGGTTGACCTCATGACTGTGCAAGTCCTCGACACGCCACTTTACCACGTCCAATCTACGTTGACTTGGCTGTAAGGCTCCAGAAAGATTACGCACTGTGTTTTCCGGTAGGTGAAAAGCCACTCTACGGAACCTACTTCACGTACCTCGGTGCTACCCGGGTCCACCGCCAAAAACCTCAGTCAAGAGGGGAGCACTTTTTCTGCTTCTCCCTGAAATCTTCGAAGCGAGTAAGGCCGGGCCGCTCATGTCGCAGTGCAGCAAAACCGCTTGAACGCGTTGCTCCCGGTGGCGTGGGAGGCCAACACCATCGTGTAGACTTCGGCAGACGATGACGCAGCAAAAGCACGACGCAGCGGCCAACTTGGGCCGTTTGTTGCAGCTCCGTCAGGGCCAGTCAATCCCTGCACGACCGTTCTCGGCGAGTGCGAGAAGCAGAATCGCTATGGAAACACGCTTGCACAGCTGGGAACCAGGTTGGGATTTATTTGTTGAAGCTCCCGCGTCCCACACTTAAAGGGGAAGCATAAGCGTCCTCCTAAAATTTTTGATAGGCTACACTTGACGGAAGAACATAATTTTTTTGTTTTTAATGACGTTAATTTGAAGATAACAGGACGACATTTATCTTTGCAAAAATAGCTTACTCCCCTGGGCGTGGCAATCCGTTTCGCAAGGAAGTACCAGATGGGAAGCACATGGATGATTTTTTTGTCAATCTGCGAAAGTTTCCAGCGGGAAAATGGTCATTAATATTGCCGCGAGCGCAGCTGACCAAGAAGGCAGCTGCGCCGGTGGTCACAACGGTTATCGCGCGAGCCTTCCACGTAGAAAGTCAGGGTTGAATTCATGGCCGCAAGACGCATTTTAGTTGACTCTAACGTAAGGCTCTGGTGAATACGAGAACGCTTTTGCTTGTTCTAGGTCCGAATGTTCTAGGCGTCGAGACCTTCTACGCTTCGATTGTTCTAGAAGCCTACGTGTGTACGCAAGAGGGCTAGCGCGGCGAGCCAAGTCGGTTTTGCTCTCAGCGTTTGATCCATGCTGCTTTGCCGCCTTCAGCAACCCGCGACGCACTGTTGATTTATCGCTCTTTTTCTTTTTATTTTGGGCATAAGTTCGCCCCAATAAACGTTTTAGTTTCCCCAGTTATTCGTTGTTTCACCTATTTATTCGTGACATTTTGGTGCGGGTGGCAGGTGCTTGCATTTTATGCCTCGTAAACCGTACCCCTCCAAAAGCACACCAGCCAAGTGACGTATTCAGCCCCGGAGAGCGACCCTTCGCAGAAGGAGCCAGACCAAAGGCCCGGTCACGTCGCCGTAACCGAGGCCTACCCCCGGAACTTGGACCCCTGCCGTAGAAATCAAAGAAGCGGACCGCGACGATGACTCGTCGTCATCGTGCCCGTCACCCCCCGCACTCCCGACGCCCTTTCCAGGTGAAGCCTCACGAAGACGTAGAGGACTCGGCTGCATCATAATGAACGTGTAGCCCGCCACCACAGATGGACTGATGAGCACCGCCTCCAGAACCTCTACTTCGCGCTTGAAGAGCACCGCGAGGCACTAGTTTGAGAACCACGAAGCCTCCTTTACTTCGTGGGAGCCACGCGCCGCTGAACCGAAGCGGAACGTCTCATCAACTACCACACTGTCGGCAGCGAGCGGAAGACCTTCTTCTAAAAAGTGTGCAGGGCCCCGACGAAAGTGTGACAAGCTTTGTCGAAGATGTCCTGCGTCTCAAGTGTTCGGGCCGATTCGGAAGCCACCGAGGAGGAAGAACTGCGCGCACTCATGCGTGGCGTGAAGGGTGAGAACACTGCGGAGGACACGATGCGTAATCCCCCAACAACTGTCAATGGTTTTGTAACCGAAGCCGCCCATGCCCATCGCGCCCTGACAGCCCGAGAAAGCCGCTACCACCGAATCGCCGGCGCGCCCTGCTGCTCAAACTATCGCTGCTTCCCTTCTGGACCTGAAAACCAGCAGTGTCGACAGTGTTCGGGAATTCGTCCCGTGAAGTCGGCCGGGAAGAGCTCCGCCAGATACCCTCCCCGCTGCAGATCGCCCTCTCCTCACTGTCGCTCGCCGAGGTAGTCCCCAAAAAAAAGTTCACCGGGCTTCCTACATGAGGTTCCGATCAGCACGACGACGCCAGATGAATCCGACACAGAGTTACGCCGCCGCTGACCCGACGTCCACCGCAAGCCAACCGCCAGGCCTTCGGCGCCACACTCCCGACAAGACCCTCCGAGGCCGGAGTATCACTCGACGTCAGGAAGGACAAGAAAGCCCAGGACGAACTCCAGGAGCGACACTTGCTGAGGAAAACCGACGTGTGGAGGAACGGCCGATTGACGCACATTGTGCTACCACTGCGGGGAGGTCAGACCATATCTACCGCCGATGCCCCTACCGGCAAATGGGGCTGCGTGGGTTCCACCCGAACGATCAACGCCCGATGTACGGCGTACGGCCTCCAGGACATCGAGGACTACCTCCGACGCTCGTCCCCCCTGCGCCGTCTCTCCGCCGTAGACTCCCGCTCCACCATCGCCACGGCGTTCAGCGTCTCGAGCTTCCCCGACTTCGCCGAGAAAGCCTCTCGCCCCTCGCCTCCCTGGGAAAACTAGCGCGACAACGCCTGGAGGTGGCGTTGCCGAAGACGACCGAAGCAAAGAGCCCTCCAAGAACGCCGGAGCGCTCCCACTCGCCCGACGCCCCGCATCGTAACGCGTGAGTCCTGCAACGGTGTCCAGCAACCTAAACGTTCGCCCGAGGTGGGGAGTGCTCTCCCGCCACCTTCGAAATGTCATGACGACGTGGGATGGACCTCAAATACGATCCGCCGGAGGACACCTCATTACACCAGTCGGAAGATGACTGCTCGCGTCGTGATCCACGGTGACACGTGCCCTGTGAAGTTCGTCGTTCTGCAAGACTGTGCGAGGGACGTTATCCTCGGAATGGAATTTCTCTGCGACTATGGCGCGTCATCGACCTCGGGGCAAGCCAGTTGACACTGCGAAGGCCCGTTCTGCCGCCGATGGAGACCAACACGACGTCAGCTGCGATCCGAGTTATTGCCGACCATGTGAATCTGCCGCCACAGTCGAGTGTTTTCGTCATCGTCATAACCAACGCAGCCATGACGTGAAGCTCTTCTGGAAGGCAGTGTCCAACTGCTCCTTGGAAAAGGAATTGGCGTCGCACGAGGCGTAGCGGATCTCCAAGAAGGACGTACAACTGTTCTCGTGACAAACTTTCGAGAGGAGCCGCAGCACCTAACAAAGGGTACTTCTGTGGCCACGTCGAAGAGCTTCAGACGCCAGCCGTCGTCAACGCAATCTCTGAAGAAACCTCGTCCTCACAGCAGAAGAGCACGTCGCCACCGCAGCTCGACATCGACCCCGAGCTCCCAGCTCCTATGCGCCGGCAACTGATTAACCTCCTCGCCGAATACCGCGACTGCTTTGCGACGTCGTCGAAGGTACGCCAAACACCAATGGCGAAACATCGCAGTGTTACTAACGACGACGCGCTCCTGTCCACCAGTCGCCTTATCGAGTCTCCTTAAAGAAACGGAATGTGATTCAAGATCACGTCCAGGAAATGCTCAACGACGACGTCATTCAACGCTTAAGAAGGTCCGTGGGCGTCTCCAGTCGTTCTTGTACAGAAGAAGGACGGGACCATGCGGTTCTGCCTGGACTATCGGCGACTGAACGTTGGGATCAAGAAGGACACTATCCGCTCCCCCACATCGACGATACCTTGGACCGACTGCGCCACTCCCGATATTTTTCGTCAATAGACCTACAAGTGGCTACTGGCAGATCGAAGTCGACGAACGCACTGCGAGAAAACTGCCTTCGTCACTCCCTAAGGATTGTACGACTTCAAAGTGATAGCGTTCGGACTTTGTACAGCACCAGCCACATTCCAGCGTGTCATGGACACCGTGCTGGCAGGTCTGAAAAGACAGACCTGCACGTCTATCTGGTCGCTGTCGTGGTATTCTCACAAGATTTCGACGAACACCTGAGACGACTTCGAGCCGTGCTTCAAGTGTGTCGATTCACCATAGGCGAATTGACACAAGTGTCCGATTCACCTATGGTGAACATACGTTCCTTGGCCACGTCGTGAACAACAAAGGTGTTCTCTCTAGCCCCGAGAAGACTCGCGCCGTAGCTGCGTTTACGCCGCCGACTGACAATAATGCCGTGAAAAGGTTCCTTGGATTATGTGCCCAGTACAGACGATTTCTTCGGGACTTCGCCAAGCTGTCCGCCCCCTGACGAACCTTACGAAGGACGCCGTGAAGTTTAAATGGACAGAAGAACAGCAGCGGTCATACGATGAGCTCAAACGCAGGCGCAGACGCCCCTGATTCTCGGCCATTCGCCCAGTTCGCTGAAACAGGGATCCGCACGGACGCCAGTAATACCGGACTTGGCGCGGTACAAGTCCAAAATGACGGAGCTGAGCGAGTCATCGCGTACGCGATCGGAATGGATTTACCTGGCCCTTTCCCTCAAACGTCGGAAAACCGCTGCATAATCGTCGCCACCGATTATCTCGTCCGTTACGCCGAGACGAAGGCACTTCTATCAGGTACGGCTTTTGAAGTCGCTAATTTTTTCATCGAGTCCATGGTCCTCCGGCACGGCGCCCCGAAGTGCTCATCACAAACCGTGGATTTTCGTTCATGGCCCAGCGGACGCGAGAGATCCTTCGTCTCAGTGGTACCGGTCACCGTCGAACCACTGCGTACCATCCGCAGACAAATGGACTAACAGAACGGCTAAACAAAACTATCGCCGACATGATCGCCATGAATGTCGACGTAGAGCACAAGACATGGGACGAAGTGTTGCCCTACGTCACGTTTGCTTACAACACTGCGGTGCAAGAGACCACAGGAGTAACCCCGTTTCAGCTGGTGCATGGCAGAAAAGTAACGACGATGCTCGACGCCATGCTACCCCACGAACAAGCTGACGATGGGATGCCCGACGCCCAGGTGGTTGCTCAACGAGCTAAAGAAGTTCGCCAGCTCGCCAGACTACGAATTCAAGAGCAACAACGTGTCGACGCTACCCAGTACAACCTTCGCCGGATCGACGTTCGTTTCAAGCTCCGGAGACCGTGTGTGTCTTTGGACCCCAATACGACGACGCGGTCTAAGCGAGAAACTTCTAAGCGTTACTTCGGAACCTACAAAGTGCTTCGTCGCCTTGGAGACCTTAACTACGAGGTGATGCCCGACGGAACAAGAACATCATCACGCCGTCCACCAAGGCCTGAAGTCGTCCACGTTGTGCGCCTGAAGCCGTACTACGCTCGATAGTACTGCGGAAATGATGTGTCTCAAATGACTCCTTAGTTTGCCATTATTTTTATTTGCTTTGTTTTTGTTTTGTTCTGCATCGGGATGATGCACTTTTTAAGGAGGGGGGATAATGCCGTGAGCGCAGCTGACCAAGCAGGCAGCACGTTCGTGGCCTAATGGTTGTCGCGGCGTGCCTTCCGCATGAAAGTCAGGGTTCGGTTCCTGGCCGCGGGGACGCATCTTTGCTGACTCTAACGTAAGGCTCTGGTGAATTCGAGAACATTGTTGTTTGTCTAGGTCCGAATTTTCTACGCGTCGAATCGTTCCACGCCGATTATTCCAGACGCCTACGCGTGTACATAAGGGCTTCGCGTGGTGAGCCAAGTCAGGTTTTGCGCCTCAGCTTTCGATCCTGCTGCTTTGCCGCCTTCGACACCCGCGGCGCTCTGTTGTTATTTCCCTTTTTTCCTTTCTATTGTTGTGCACAGGTTCGCCCCCATTAAACGTTTCAGTTTCCCCAGTTATTCTTTGTTTCACCTGTTCATTCGTGACACTGTGAAATAATAAATTGTCGCAGCGTGACCTGGCAATCGCATTTCATAAAGCCGAGAGGGAAAATAATGAAAGACGTTTACATTTCTCTGTAATGTAGAATCAAATCGCAGCTCTTGAGGAGTTGGAGGGAAAGCCACGGTGGGGAAAGAAGGCCCCTCCTCTACCTCCGTATCCTGCCCTCCTCCTCTCCTGCTCCTCTCCCATTTAGCGGAAACTTTTCACTAAATTTCTCTCTCAATTTCGCGAAAACTTCCCGGCTTAATTTGGCGGGAAATATTACCGCTAAATTTATCGGGTAATGTACCAACATTTTCTCGCAAACTTAGCGGCAAATAGAAAGACACGTTCCCCGACAAATTTAGCGGCGAAACTAAGCTGGTGTTGCGATCACGTGACGTCAATTTCCCCGCTAGATCTATCGAACAAAGTTTTTCTTAAATTCAGCTGGCATTTTTTTTCTCCTAAATTTCACGCGACGTTTTGTGGGACGTCACGTGACGTCAAATTCATTCAAGAGACGTCACACGTGACGTCACGTGACGTCGCGCTACATTTTCCCGTTAAATATAGCGGAAACAAATTACTCTTCGTCCGGCTTGTGAAGCCGCACGGACGAAGAGACGCAAGAAAACGAGGCACTGAGATATCTTCTTGATCTCCACACCCAGCTGCCGTAGAAGATACGTCCCACGCATGGGATGGGAAACCGACAGTCCGCGTCCGTTCGTAAAGAGAAAAAAAAAACTGGGCGACAAGCTTCTATCAAAGACTGTATTTGGAGTTGACTGAAAAAAAGTTATCTTCAAACAAGCGGCAAACTGTCCCCCTCCCATTTCACCCTCGCATCCTCTCACCCCTTGGGCGATGAATTGGAGAAGAAACACAGTGCCAGGAAAAACGCACAGAAACTCTACTCCTGGTTGTGTGCAGTACAAGCGAAGGCAACCCCATGCGAGGGGAGAAAGGCAAACACTAGGAAGTCTGAGCTGGAGTAGGAAAACATCATCTGGTTTCTAACACTTCTGGTGCTTCCCTCCATTGCCTAAATCTCCCACCCCGCTTTCGCCTTCCTAGTGATCGCTCTTTTTTTCTTTGCCTTGCGGTGCCTTCGCCTGCACTGCACACAGCTATATTTTGTTCATCCCTAAGCTGAGACGGCGCTGGAAGCTATCTCCTCTTGGACCAGTCGTACGCATCTCTTTCGACCCGTCATCACGCTCCCGCCTTTACCCACGCTCAGAGAGCCGGGTCAGGTGATACGAGGGAGGCTGCTGATTGGTCCCGTTGGAACGTAGCTCCCGACTGGGTCTCAGTTTAGGGTTGAACGTTGAGTATAGAGTCACGGAATATAGAAAATCGGAAACAGGAGAGACGGACTAATTTCCCCATAACGGCTCTTCTTGTCCGCGCCCTTCTTCCTCTTTTGGGGCCTCGTTAAACAGGCCATAACAAGATAGGAATGGCGGAACGACTCTCCTGTTACAAAACTCATTGCGGGCACCCGATACGAAATAGCCAAGCGTGTTTCCTGACGCTATGTCCTGAAGGGTTCACGTGATCTGTCGCACAAACTCATGAAAACGATTTTGATGGGTGCTCGCTGTTTTACAAAACAAATCATCGACAGATCTTACAGGCCTCTCAAGAAACTATGACAGACCTCTTTTACCCTCTAGGCGTTCTTAAAGGGTACGTCAGGCCTCTCTTGAAGACTTCAAAGAACATCTGGAACCCCTGCAACTTTTTTGAAGGGTACGTCCAAACATTTTAGAAATATTGGTGTGCCACAATATATGTTTTATCAGTTGGAGTACAGCTGGACTGCTGGCTGACATAGAGACGACTCTTGTTATCCTAATTCCGTTGTTGTTCTACAACGAAGTGCGAACCGTATACGCATAAGGGGCGTCAGGGCAGTGGCTGGTTAGCAAACCATGCATTCAGTTTCGATTATCGGTTGAATTCAACCTTCTCCTTCCCAGTGTTTTTGTTGTAGTCGAGAATTACACTTGTCCCCTTTGGAAAGGACTGAACTTTGCATTTGTAGTTAAACATAGCTCGTCCCCCACATCCTCTTTTGCGGCTTTTTTGAATTTTTGTCATTTTTTCTGCGGCTCAACCACCCCTCACTCTGGCCACACTTTGATCTAGTGTATCATAGAATGGTACTTTGGTGCAGTAAATGTTATTGGATAAGTGATAACAAACTGTGGTCACCTAATAGAACCAAAATATTTTTTACAAGTATATGAATGTAGAGGCCCTGGAAGCTTTGACAAATATAAAGTCAGTCCCGCGTATGCAAACATGCTCCCTCACAGCGCGCTTTTGCGACAGTTCGCTGCAAACTACGGGGCTTGGGATCTTCCTGTGGCCATCCCGGTGAGCGGAAAAGAACTGGAACTAATATATAAAAAACAAATCTCAACGGGGTTTGAGGTGCATAAACCATCTCGCCGGAAACCATGATTTATATTGTTTGAAACAAAAACAAAAATGGCGAGGTGGTGATATTTGTATACCAATATTGACTATCAATGTTGTTTGTTTCTCAAATATAAAAATATTGCGAAGAAAATACAAATAGAGCATAGAGAAACAACTTTACAACCACCTTCCTTGGCAATGAATCCAAAGCTTCTCGTGCTCTCGTACACAATGAGCTACTGTCACAGCTGTGCTCGCGAGGTCTTTTAATTTTTCAGAAAAAGCTGTCCTGAGCATAGCAAGCACCTTTTGCTATAGCAAGGCCTAGGCCAATCCTACCCACATCTAAATCGTTGCTAACGGCGTAAATATTGTGCTAAAATGGTTTTGCCAGACAACTTTTGTTTTGTTTGCATGCCTCCTCTAAGTGTTGTTTTTATAATACGCTTTTAATTTTTCGTGTCCCCTCCAGGAAAACAATGTTGTATCTTCGCAAAAAAAACAAGTATTCAGAAAAAGTTAAAAACATTTGAGGATTTGGTTAACTTATATTTAATTTGTTGGAACGTTTAAGTGGTTCGTGGTAAGCCATATCCCAGGCACGAGGAGATTGAAGAGGACGAAGTGAAGAAGAGAAGATTGAGAGCTCGTGCGTCGAATCAACATGGGAACGACATGCCAGAACGCATAGCTTGCTGCTTGTAAATTGTGTAAATAAACGTTATGCTTGAACGTAACCACCGACGACTACCAGAGGTCCCTACATTGATGCCGAAACCCGGGAGGAACGCCTGAACGAAGGGAACTTGGTGGTGTACAGCAACTTTCATCAAGCTAAGCCAGAACGATAAATCGAATATGGACGTCCTCAAGAAGAAATGGAAGCCGCTTCGGATGCAAGTGACACGACTTATTGGTGAGGCCGACGCGTTACTGCTCTGGCTTCGCCATTCATCCGCGACCAACTGAACGACGTGGACGCGGCGATCGAACCTCTGATTAAGGGGCAAGATGCGAAAGCAGATGTTCACACCATGGGATCGAGTATTCGGACAAGATCGTCACGTACCTCACCAAACTCAAACAAAAAGATGAAAAGCGCGGAGGGCAGCCACCCAGCAAGGGGACAATCGAACGAAGATCGCAACGGAGGATCCTCGGTGACATCAAAGATCAAACTCTCAAAATTGAAACTAATCCAATTCAACGGGCACCTAAAGGACTGGCAACACTTCTGGCAGCAATTCGTAACCGCCATTCATCAAAAGCCGGAACTCACGCCATCAGAAAAGTTTCCGAAATCAATCCAGTTCGTCGATCGGCTTCAATCGACTGGGAGTACTTCATAGACCGGCGGGGAGTACTTCACATTTGAAGTCGTCTCCAGTTCGTCAACATGACATATGACGCCCCAAACCCGATCATATTGCCCAAGCAACATCGATATTCAACTTTACTGGGATCGACGAGCACCGACAGCTGCTGCACGAGGAGTCAGAGATACTCTCGTGCAGCTGCGTAACCAGTATTGGATTCTGCGGGGCCGAGAGCTGGTTAAGAAAGTGGTGCGTGCCTGCGTTACCTGTTAGAGCTTTAGCGCGACCCCTGCGAGTGTCCCCACGGGACCCTTGCAGGATGCCCGGATAATACGAGCGGGCAATTTTAAGGTAGTCGGCATGGACTTTTTGCGGGCCCCCTCTGTCACGGGAAAGGACCTCACATGCAAGTCCTACGAGGTGTTGTTCACGTATGCAGTCACGCGGGCTGTGCGCCTGCAGTTGGTTCCAGACCTGTCGACCCGGAGCTTTCTCTTTTCCTTCCGTCAATTTGCGTCGCGCTGAGGGCTGTTCCGCGTAATTTATTCCTACAATGCTTTGAACTTCAAACGAGCGTCGAAGGAACTCACGAAACTGTGCAAGACGTTGCACCACCCAGACGCGAGCACACCACTTTGCGAACGCGGGTATCCAGTGGAGGTTCTTTTGTCCAGAGAGCCCCAGGTTGGGAAGGATTTTACGAGAGGCTTGCATGCTCGGTAAAGGTGTTCTAAGAAAGGTTATCGGAAGTAACTGTCGGGACACAGAGGAAGTAACCACCGTTCTGATTGAGGTGGAGGCCGTGTGGAATTCGCACCCATTAACGTTTGTGCAGGACGGGGTCGGAGACGGCAACCCGCTCACGCCGGCCAGTTTTCTAGTTGGGAGGCGTGACGACACTTCCGCCGACCGGTGAAGTACGCTCACTTCCACAGCGGATGCGCTTGGCGTATTCTGGTGGCAGCGAAAACAACTGCTTAACCAATTTTGGGGAACATGGTGGGAAGGTACCTTCGGAGAACTGAGATCGAGCGTACACCACTCAGAAAGGCAGTCTGTGCCCCTTCAAGAGGTCAAATTGTTCTGTTAAAAGAGCCCGCTTTCACGACCGCTATGGAAGCTCGGACGAGTGGAAAAAAGTGTACCGCCCGGCAGATATTGGGGAGTTTTAGAATAGCGTTACGCAATTTTAGCGCATCGCCAGCGCTAAATTTAGCGCTTAGACAAAAGGCGCACGCGACGCGAGAGAGTTTTAGAATAGCGTGTCTCCGTCACGACGCAAAAGCCCAAGCATCTCAAGCCCTTGCGACGCCACCAAAGATACAGTCACAATTTTTATTTCACACGGCGAAATGCTGTAACTTCCAGAAAAAACAAAGCTTTTTGAGTCCGAGATACTTTTTTAAAATTTGCTTTAAAACACGAGAATGCGACGCGAGCGGTTGACCGGTCGTGTCCGCTTGCGTTCGCCTCGGCAAGAGAGGTCTCGTGTACTGACCTTCGCACATCGCACCTTCGCCGAGAAATGTTCGCGCGTCACAAGCAACAAGTTGCCGGTGATCGTTGCCAAACCGAGTACAACGTCGTCCCGTATTGAAAATCGCAGTCGCTGAGGACGCCGCCGACGTCGCACTCACGACGCCGCCAAAGCGGCCGCAGCCATGGTCCAGGAGCCGCCATTGTTTTTAACTGTGCTCGTCTCGGCTTTAGCCAACTTCTCATCACGAATCCTCCTTGGAGAAGTGCAACGACTTTTTTGTGTACGCACGCTATTTCCGAGAAATAGCGCACGCTAAAATTGCGCACGCAAAGCGCAAACAAGCCTGGTTTGCGTTGAGCATGCGCACTGGCGACGACGCTATTCTTTGCGGACGCAAAGTTTTAGCGTGCGCTATTCTAAAACTCCCTATTCTCGTATCCGGTCGTGTGAGATCCGAGTCCGTCGCGGCAGCATCTCACGAAGGCCAGTTGCAGCTTGTGTATCCGTTGGAGTTAACGGAGGTTTAGAATGGAGTCTCGATCCATTTGGTGGGGGTGTGTTTTGGAACGTTAAAGTGGTTCGTGGTAAGTCATATCCCTGACACGAGGAGATCAAAAACGACGAAGTGAAAAAAGAAGATTGAGAGCTCGTGCGTCGAATCAACATGGAAAACTACACGTTAGATCGCATCGCCTGCAGCTTGTAAATAGTGTAAATGAAACGTTTGCTTGAACGTAGCCATCGACGACTACCAGAGGTCCCTACATAATATATATTCTACAAAGTATATGTTGCTGTCTTAGGAGAACAACCTCAAAGGACCATGAAACTAATTTTTGGCTGGGATAAATGAATTTAGATTGGGATTTTAATATTAGCATTTCGTTTAGTAGGCCGAAAGAAAGAAGGTAGAAAGCCAAAAAGTCTGGCTTTCAGTCCGAAAAATTAAAAACACAGCTGACTATTTCGTGCATTCTTCCCATCAAAAGCTTTCTGCTTTTAGATGCGGAGCATCTCTTGCTCGGGTCTATGTCCCGAGGCGTCGGCGTCGGCGTCGTCCGCACTCACACTACGCATGCGCAACTCTCCTCCTTCCCTCTCTCCAGCAGCTGCGCGTTACTCTCTCCGCTCTCTCTCTCTACCAGCTGCGTGCACTTCGCGTGCGTTCGCTTCTACTCACACCGCGCGCGCATGCGCAACTCTTCCTCCTCTAGTCTCCTCTCCTTCAAGTGTGAATATAAGCAGCGGTAGCGCGCTGCGCGTTCAGGGCAGGAAGCGGCCGAGCGGGCTAACGCGTCTCAGCTCGGAGCGTGGAGCGAAAGCTTGCGCTGGGAACCTCCTGGGTTCGATTCCCCACCGCCCCGGCCCGATTTCGATCTGGATGAGTTTCGTACCGGCACGCGTTTGTGTGATAACTACTGCGTGATGCACGTTAAATAACGATCCGCGATGCTCCGCATCACCCTATGGTTCCCCTCGGGAAGATGGTGTAATTTTTTCACTCTGATACATCCGCTGTACCCTGACCGCGTAACCCGGCCCAAACGCATGTCACACCACACCGGAACTTACTTATTAGCTTCACCCCTAAGCTGACAGTGCGGTGGAAGCTATGCCCTGGCCGGACCAATCAGGCGCCCACCTTTCATCACCTCCCCTCACTCTCTTCGCTTGGGTATGCGCGACGGAAAGTGATCCCGTGTCAATAGTTTGGCTGGCCCAACGAGCACGTAGCTTCCATAGTACTATCAGCGTTTGGTTGAGCGGAGTCAGGAAATCAACGTTTGTTCGAGTTTTGAGGGACGGGTTAGTGCTCTAGGAGGACAATAACGGTGTCCGGGTACACAAACGAGGGTCCAAGCGAGAGAGGACTCCCTCCTTTCCTTCTTCTTGAACTGTTTGGTACAATGCGCGACTTGGTGGTTGAGAAAAAAAAAATCTAACAAGGAAAAATGAAATATATATATATATATATATATATATATATATATATATATATATATATATATATATATATATATATATATATATATATATATATATATATATATATATATATGTGCATGTTGGCTTGGGGGCCGAAGGCGTAGAAGACATATACAGGGTGACAGTAGAGATCGAACCAGGAGGATTTTATTCGACGTTTCGACCTGAGACAGGTCTGACGAAGACCTGTCTCAGGTCGAAACGTTGAATAAAATCCTCCTGGTTCGTTCTCTACCGTCACCCTGCATATATATATATATATATATATATATATATATATATATATATATATATATATATATATATATATATGTGTCCGCAACCCAAGATACGCCAGACAATAAAGCATCAAAATAGCATGATATATATATATATATATATTTTTTTTTTTTTTTTTTTTCTTTTACGCTTTAGGTTGTCTGGGGTATGCGAGAGGAAGGAGGGTACGGCAGTGCGTTGATTGGGGGCGGAGAAAGGCGTGAAGCGTCATATAGTAGACGTTGTCCCTGTGAAGTCTCATCATGCGACTTCCGCAGCGTTGCATTGCGAGAGGTCAAGAATGAACACACAAACTTAGTTTCTCCAGTACATTTAGCGGAGAAGCTAAATTGAAGTGCAGGTCTGTAGCGTACTACCGTGGACTGTGTTAGGTGTAACACTGCATCGCGGAGTGCCTTACCCCTCGCGTTGCATAGCAGGCACCGCGGGCATGCGCCCATGCGGTGGACCTGCTCTTTCCGCCTGCGAACACAACCTCGCTTTGTCGTCTGCTAGGCGCCGAGAGGACGACTCCAAAGTGCTGCCAATGTTCGGTGATTACGGTTGCCTGTACAGCGAATCATCGGGTAAGAGGCGCCCACACTTTCGTGATTGCCTCTTAACCGATGGTTGATTCTTTGACTCACGAATATACGTCTGCCGGGCATTTATATGTTTTTCTACAGACAAACTGGTATTTAACGATATATTTCTTGATCACACCAGCAGCGCTAATACTAGTTCACAAGCTTGTATTGTTGAATGATGCATTGTAAACGCCTGTTTCTAAAAAAAACAAAAATTAAAACACTACATGTAGACACGCGTTTATGCCCCAAGGAATGTGCAATCTGGCCTAATGGAAGCATTTTGGCTACACGCCGTACGTTGTTGAAATCACCCGTAGCCCGGTACATTATGGTCGCTGGATGTTTGGCAGACACGTTTCCGTGAGTCAGCAAATCATGCACCACGCCAGAGGTGCCCGCAAAACCGTGTTCAGCGAGCATTGGCACGCGTTGCTGCGTCATCTACTTCTGCGCCTAGAAAACGACAAACCGAGGGTGCGCTCGCAGACGGGATGAGCAAGTCCGGCCACACGGTGCATTCGCGAGGTTTCGGACGGTGTATGTTATGAAGGACTAAGGGTACGGTAGGGCCACCGCTTGTGTGTTAGACCTAATAGAGTCCACGATAGTACTATAATGCAGCATTTTTGCGTGTTGTATTGTAGGACATAACAGACCTACACACCAATTCAGTTTCTCCGCAAACCTAGTGGTGAAATAAATTGGTTTATATGGTCTGTGAAGTCCCGTAACCCAGCCCGAGCAGTATTTTATTATAAGCGTGTTAGGCGCACGTACCCGTTTATAAATTACGCCCACGCCGCATTATGCTGGAACGGGCGCCTAAGAGCTGCGCTCTAAAACAAAAAGGCATTCATCAGTTCAGTTTGGGGTGGGAGGTTACTCGTCGAGTTTTTTTTTGTGTCTGTGTGTTCTGCTTTTTGATGTACCTTTATAGTATTGCGTCTTAGCTGATTTAACCCACAATATCTTGGTAAGTCAAACTTCCTCGTCGGCATCCAGAAGTCATGGATTTCGTTCAGAAATCCTGATTATTAGAGATGTTAAGCGGTTAGTGAATATATCGCGCGGTTTCCTTTTGGTCTTAAATGACACATGGGCGTTTTTCAAATAATAATGAACAACCATGTCCGGTGACCATATTTTAATTTTGATGAATAAAATATATTTTGCTAGATTTATGCCCAGAAGAATAAAAACATCTTTTTAATAACAAAATTTGTCTTCGCGAAAAAAAAAATTGTAAGCACCCTTTCAGTGACGTGCGCGTTTTGCGTATCGCGCGATGTTGATATTTCGGGCGGCTTCCCTCAAAAGCTGCTCCGGCTACGTGTCTAAAAATATTCGCTGACAATTTAGTAATATGAAGGATTGACGAAAAGTATTTATCACCGAGTATTAGGGTAGTTATTTTGAGTAAAAAAATCTCAAGACATGGCACTTGGCGCAAAGACGGCTCTGGATTAAATAATACTTTTCTCAATATCTGTAAAAGCTAAGGTGTTCCAACTTTGCCAGTGTGTTGCCCTGTATATAGTTCAGCTTTGCGTGAAATATTGTTTGTCCTGGTTAGCGGGAGAAATTTACAAGAATCGCTCACACAGGGGCATTTAACTAAAAATGAATTATTTTGAAAATCATTTAAAAAGTGGCTATCTTTAATATTCTTTAAACTCCCTGAAATTAACGTTTATAATATGTACTAACAGAGTATGCAAAAAACATAATGCAATATTTGTGTGGCTTTTAAGTTATAAAGCGAGAAATATGGCCAAATTTACGCTAACGTGGTTGGCATAAATGGGGCGTGCCATACTCGTTCTTCACAATTTAATTATTATTAAAAAGCGTAAAAATGCTACGGTGTGGTCAGGAAAAGACAAATTGACAGCACAGAGGTGGACGGTAGTTTTGAAAGGAAAATTCCTAATACATTTTTGTACAACCGACCCAAATATGCCCATGAGCCAGAGCGATCGAGGTGCGCCACTCTGCAACATGCTTCAGCGGTGCCTGTTTCAACAGCCGGCGTATAGCGTCTCCGTCTACATGACGTAAAGGAAAGCAACCAGAGCGACTTCGCAAACAGATCAACCTACAACCTTGGGGGTAACATGATATAAGAGGTAGGGCGCGGCAGAACTTGAACCTGCGCCGCCTTTGAGCGCCAATAGATCCGCCGCCGTGGAGGGCCGCACAACGCGTAGAAAATAAAGATACATAAAAAAATAGAAAAAATAATTGCGATTGATTGAGATTGTTTGTAACTTAATTTATAATACAACGGTTTGGAGAATCGTAAAATCTAATTTGGGTATGCTCATGTGACCTACGTCAGTGATGGTGCAGCAAGCACACTTTAAGAACGAGTACCAACCACACGAGCTGCAGAGCCACAAGTACACGTCAGCGAGGTGTATTGCCAGCGAAGTTTCACAACACGGAGGACAATTGTTTTTAACAAAACCTATATTTCGTCAAACAGAAAAGTAGTTGCCTTATCCACAATCACGAATGGCACATACTAAGCACATTAAAAGCGCTGGTGATTATCAGATTAACAAGTAGATTTACTCACAGTCAAAAAATGTATAACTTGAAGTAAATAATAACTCACTTGGTGTTATTAAATACTCCTATATATGTCACCCGTAAATAAAACCTTAAAGCTCGTTCAAATGTTTAACGCAACACAATGATGCATCCAGTTCGAATCAAATATTAAAAAGCTGGCAAGCCGCCTTCTTATGGGTATCTGAGCGCCTGAGATTTAATGTAAAGAAAAAAGACAAAGCACGACCACGTTATCGTGTCTGTAATAAATAATAATGCCACTCTCGGTTATTCATGATGAATGCAATTTGAATTCGCTGCCGTAGTTTCAAGAACAACGTTGTGTGACAAAGTAGTATACTTACATGTAAGTGCGTAGAGCACCAAGAGCATCCCAATACAAACAATCATGATGACTGATGCGATCAGCAACATCTCCTTCGACACTATCCTGTAAAAGTCGTGACAGATTGTCAGGAAGTCACTGACATTTCGTGTACGGTTTTATAATACGCTAACACTCCATGGGTGAACTTAGATCTGGAGCGCTTCCCAAACTCTGGAGGAAGGCGAATAATCCGCTCTCTGGGACACGCTCCAAATCGGCAAGCGGAACTTGAACTACAACTTTTGAAGCGAAACGCCCGAGTCCGTCTGCCCTTCAAAATGGGCGTTGCTTGAACTAGACAAACCGACTGCAGCTTGCCGAGGACCAGTCAATACTGTCTTTTTCCAGCTGAGAAAGTATCGCGCAAAGACCCGGCGTATTCGCAACTTTCACGACCTGTAGGGGACGCACAGGCGCCTATCAATATGGCTGTCACCTGTATGACCATCGTAGAACAACAGTACGAGGTTTCGTCCGCGACAGGTAAGTAATTTTAGTTGTGCTGTACACGAGCAGTATTAGAGCCTTACTTTTTTTTTAACGTCAGAAAAATGTAGGTAATCACTAATCACCTTTATTTCGAAGTCAATCACTAAGGAGCTATAGTGCGCGATTCTTACAAGGCGCATCACTATAGCTGAACGTTGTCAATTATCCGTACCGCAGATTGCAGGTCGTAAATAACGAGAAAGGCGTCCGCATTCGCCACCGTCTCATACCTTTCGGCCGCATTGGCGCGAGTGAGCGCGAACAGCGATCGCCATCGGCGGAGCTCAGATTCCTGGTAAGACTTTGATCAGACAAAAACGTAGCAATCCATCAGTTTCACGATTGTTGCCTAGTCTGCGCTCCCTTTATTGCACGAGAAAACGACGGCGGCACGCAGTTTAAAAAAGTAAACAATCAGTCGCGGCAAATTGATTACGCCTACCCTATAGCCTCTGGTTCCTCGGTTTTTCTGCCGATTCTTCTTTCGCTCTTGCTCTCGGGATGATAGAAGCCAGCCCTTACGATTTGACACACTCCAGTCCCGACTTTTCTCCCCTGATCTACGCGAGATAGAAGCGTATGAGAATTCACATTCCCGCGTAAACAACCGACGTGCCCGAACAGATCTGACTCGACAATCCGAGACGGTCCTGCGACCTCGCTCGCGGATGCTCACGACTGAGTGAAGAGAACTCAGGTAGCGCGGTTCTGTCGAATTACGGGAAGCTCCGTAGACTCTTATGGAAATACATCGGCGGGGTCGTCGTCGCTTCAAGGTGTGGGCTCTCGAACAAATCTACGACAGGAAGATGGCCAACTTGAGCCGTATCTGCGAGCAGGGGATGAGCGCTCCAAAAGGGGTAATTCTAGAGCACTCTTTAATAGCTTTCATGTGGTTCACTGCCCCTTTCGCTTATCGTGGCTGGGTAAGCTGGATAACAGCCATGGCACGGGGGCGCAGCGACCGACGGGTGCCTATTTAAGCGGCTGCAATGACAAACAAACAGCTCTTTCTTGGTCCGTTCACCGGAAACTAAACACTACCAGAACCGGGCCAGCATCTTCGACATGTGGAATGTAAGAACACAAAATCTGCAAACTGAGTTCACCATAAGTCAGAGAGCAGCCAACGCCACGACCCGATAGAGCAAATCAAACAACGAAATACATTTCATTTTCTTGGCGATCATCAGCTTTGAGCGTTTCTCATCGCTGGCTAAAGCAAGAAGACGCGGTGAATGCGCAGTCATTCTGCGTGTTCTTCTGTACACTCGAAATACTCTGGATTGTCTGCTCTTCCGAAAACAGTTGGAACAGCCAACTGCTGCAATCTATGAAGGCCGCTCGGCGAATGACGGGGCTGATAAGAGAAAGTTCTAAAAGAGCGCATGCAAAAAGCTTTGCCTACGCATGGAATAGCTTCGTCTGTCTCCGTCGCGCGTACGCCGAACACCAAACACGTGCTACCCTTTTGAGGGCTGCATATTTACGTACGCTAATTTTTGGAAATTGCGTGCTTGCGGAGTTATGATAAGGTATGCTGCACTGCGAAGTTATACTGGACACGTAAACTTGTGAACAATGAGGCGATGCTGTAGACAGTGTGATAGATATGGTAGAGCAGGTCAAACAAACTAGCCCAGATCCAAGCAAACGCAAAGATTATTTTCATTCTTCCAAGGAAGATTCGTGATGCGCGATAAGTTGGCGAAAGCCAAGACGACCACCGTTACTAAAAGTCGGCTCTCAGGATCCCGGCCGGCGGTGCCGCGACATTCGCGACATCCTCATTGCCGAGATCTTCAATACAGGCCTCCATTGCACTCCTAGTGGATGTGTGCCCCTTAGTGCAAATCAATACACTTAAAGCATACTTAGTATAGTCAAAAGTATACTCTTAGTCGTGCAGCCCATAAGGTGCATATTAAGTGCATAAAAAGTTTACTTGTTACAGTGCAACAAGTATAATCGTAAATACCAAAACTACCACACATGGTCATACCTTGAAATATGTATAGTGACTGTACAATGAATGTACTAAAATCAACTTAGCTTTTGAAATATACTTATTGTAGACATTGTAAAGAGTTTAATATTTTTTTAAATTATTTCGCTTATGCAAATTTAAGTTTAGCCTTTCTTCAAGTGTGCGAAATACGTTCTAATAAAGACCAGTAAGTTACGTTAGAATCATTGAGTTTGCATGTTGCACAGATAAATTGCGAATCCTCTGTATGTTTTGTTTTGTTTTGTTATTCAGCAGGAAAATGAAATAGCCGGAGAGGTGTGATCCTTCACTAAGTATGTAGAAACCAGATAATTAATTAGGTGGTTTAAACGCTTCTTCAAAAGTGCCGCAAGTCGCTGTGAAATATCACTAATTTACCGCATATAATTGTTGGTTCAATATACATTGACGAAACAGTTTTTATTTTTGTTTAAGGCACATCTTAAGAGTGATGGAGTACTTGTAGCAACAGGCACAAAAGCCGAGTTAAATTAACTCATTTATTTAATTGGCTGCCGCATCGGGCAGGTCTTCCCCAAAGAGCTCACAGTATAGCGCCTATATTGGCTTCACATCAGAATTGTTTTGCCGATGACATTTCTATCCACCCGATATACGCGAAGTATCTGATGGGTCGCCCCGACGACGTCCTGGCATACGGTACCCGCCGCCATTTCGGATGATAGTCTAGACTCTCGACTGTGCACCTGGATGGTGGCAAGGAATTTTGATTTATTGACCGCCTCAAAACCGACGTTGAAGAAAGACGATTAAGCGGAACGAAATTAACCAATTTTAACCAGAGAAAAAGAGACATAAAAGTATGGAGAACTTAACTGCATTGTCCATCTCCCTACGACCTCGCCTTTTGTTAAGCCTTCCGGCATTCGTTTGTGTCTTCGATTGGCTGTGAGCGAGCCCGACGGCCGCGTCGTGCAAGTCAAGGGGGCCAACCTGAACATGTGACCACTCTCCGTAGGGCGAAACGCCAGGACGATAATCTGTCAAGCGACTCGCATTGACACGCTGATTTCTTCAAAGGGGCCGTAGTATTCGCCGATTGCCAAGTAATGGTGAGGGGTAGGGCTCCACGCAGATCCGGTTTCCAAAATTCGCCCTTCAGTATTCTGCAGCTTTTGTGCCTTGCAGTCGCGGTATATGGTTTTTCGTCGTAAACGGCCGGTTCTACGCTATTCGCAACTTTTTGGTAATGGCTGTTGTTTTTTCCAAGAGTCCATGGAATTATTGTGCTGTGTTTGTTGGACGCCACAAGACAAAGAAACGTTCATCGGCGACGGCGAGACTTGCCTTGAATGTGGGCGACCCTCTTCTTTCTCAACTTTCTCGTTGCGTTTACCTGTGTTGCCTGAGTCAGATTATCCATCGATCACGGATTATATGATACCGTTGTTTTACTCGCAACTACACTGCAAGCATGCTTCTGGTGCTAGATTTTGTCTAATTGGAGAGTTTTTGTAGACTGTTCCGATACATCCAATGCCCCCCACGACAACAGAATGGTTTAGGGAACCGTACTTGCACACCTGATACGGTATCGATGGGCCCTCGGGTACGAACTGCGCATGCGCTTGTCTTCTGCGATCTTACCGTAATGCGGTGGTCGAACCGTAAGGCACGACCGGCACGACCAATGGCCGACAGGGACAGTCTCGCTTGGTTAGCAAAACGGCTATTTCGCTGGCGGAGAGAGCGTGCCGTGGCTTCAAACAAGAATAAAATAACTCGTGGTAGTGCCTGGCAGGAGCGCCATATGTGACAGCAAGTGCATAAAGGTGGATTCAGCAAATAAGAAAAAGAATACAGAACAAAACGCAATAGGACATCCTCAATAGAGATAAATTAATATTTAGCAAAAGCGAAAATCGTCTGCTCAGTAGCTCAGTGGATTGGAGCGTCAACTTCGTGAGCTCGTAGGGGAGTGGTAATGGAGAGTTCAAATCCTGTTGGCCCATGACATCTTTTTTCTTTCTGAAGTTTTTGTCATAGTTTACAGTTTTTTTTTATAATGTAAGGTTTTTATATTTTACTTTTTTCATATTTTATGTATTTTTTTCATATTTTATGTTTTTTATATTTTATATTTTTTATATTTAGTTTTTATATTTTAAGTTTTTTTTATATTTTAAGTTTTTTATATTTTAAGTTTTTTATATTCATTTTTAAGTTTTTTCATATTTTAAGCTTTTATATTTTATGTTTTTTTATATTTTAAGTTTTTTATATTTCAAGTTTTTTTATATTTTAAGTTTTTCATATTTTAGTTTTTTATATTTTAAGTTTTTTTTTTTTTTCATACAAACGTTGGGATGTGCATTTCGAGCACTTATCACCCGTTTTTACAGCTGCTTTATGACTGAGGGTTATCTGTAGTGTCAACAGAGTGAGCAACAGCCTTCTGCATCAAGGCTCTGGATACTTTTTAGTTTAAAAATGTTGCATGAATTAAAAATTTGTGTTCTAATGCTAATCACATATATCCTATAAAACGAGCCCTTTAAATATTGGGTGATAGTTTTAATAAGTGCACAGCAGTAAAGTTACAGGTTTTCCTTTATTTTTATTTTTCGTGGTCGTACCGTACACCGCTCAACGATCGGTTCGCGGGCGTACGACCGTGATCGTCTGCTATCTTTACCGTAAGAGAGCAACATGAGCGCCGTATCTACCTCCGTCCCTCCGCCTCCTCCTCGCAAGCGGGTTTCAGCGGAAGATGATATCTTCCTACTTCGGGAAGTGCTAGGCGCTAATCCTTTTTTTACTCCAGCCCTTTGGAATGACGTCCTTAAAGGCTTAAACGCGGCGTCGAAAAAGAACTTCTCGTTGCGAGGAGCGAAGGAACGGATTGACCTCCTCGTAACTTTGTACAAGAAAAATGACCGCCTCAACTTGAGAAAGTGAGTATATTTTTGTTATTTTTGTATTTTATTCGCGATTTAATATTCCTAGTTTTATTTGTCCATAACTTTCTTAATACTCGACCCTGCAGTGGGCCTCGAGGGAAAGACACAGGATCGCTGGCAGACGACTTCGAATGTTGATGATAAGCGCGCGCGAGCGTGTTCTTATTTGTGTGTCAAATCGAGTTTGCTGTCGGCGACTTTTCAGCATATCAGGACGTGGTTGGAGTAAACATCATATTTGGTTGATGTAAAACACCAAAGCTTGCCCACTGAGAACGTATGACTTACAAAACAAGTTACCATGTACGGTCGAGGAACTATTTTATTCCCCAAAGATATAAATCGGGTAAACTGAAAAAAAAAAATACGGTGGCAAACGAGCCCCTGACACCCAGATTCAGCCGTTGGTTGTCAACGTCTCCGGGATGCGCAGCGCCAATCGGAGATGGGGCAGATCCTCCTTTGTGAACCTGAACTGCCGTACGACGTCCTCCTCGTCCATCGACGCCAAGTTGAACGTCCCATGCCTTGCCGCCAACAAGCGCCTTCTCTTAGTGCGCAGACAGTCGTACAAAAGAACGTTTTGTAAATTGCTTTCGCCAAATAGAGCCTACTCCAAGTCATCGTCAGAAAGATCGAGCGCCATTGTTGTCGGAAAGCTCGTCTGCTCCTTTAGCAGACGAACATTTTAGAACTTCGCAGTGCCAGTGGCGACACGCCATGGAGCGCCAGGTTTTGTATTACGGAAGCACATTCATTCGAGTAAAAAAACGAGACGAACTATAAGTAGGTATACATTGTTTTAGGTTCTCTATATGTTTAGGATGCGATTTTTATTTACTTCAGTTTCTGCGATTTGTACAAACACACGCAAATATCTACATTTTCTCGATGAGGCCGATGCAGGTTTCCGTTGCCAGGGGGCGCGACCTGTACCGATCGTCTGCTCTCGTCTGCAAATACGGTTCCCCCAAAGCCGTTTAGAGGCACACGATCGGTCGACTCGCCCGATCCAAGGTATCGATCGTTTTTGTTTATCGATCGTATTTTGTTCCGGTTCCCTAAAACTGTCTACTGTACGATGCGTCCTCCGGTACGCATTGCGCACTTACGAGTCTTCTGTGGTAGCACATGCGCAGTTCCTACTGGAGGGCTCATTGTACCGCATCGGGTGTGCTAAAAATGATTTTCTAAAACTTTCTAATAACCAATAATGACACGAAGCATGCGCAAACGTGGCGGAAGAGTAACGCTTATCGTTATCGGTGGCATCAAAACGATCAACTAAAAATTTTATATCTCCTCGGTCTTTCATCTCTGACTTATTAGTTTTGTTGGCAGAGGAGTTTCACTTTACCAAATGTGTTGAGACGAAGCTGTGTGTGATGATAGTCGTTTAATAAAATTTGGGGAGCGATCGAAAACAATTTTGTTTGTCCATGTATGTATCCAAGGCATGTCCAATATCGAAAATTATCGTGTGAGCAAATACTGCCGATATTTGCGACACAAAGCGGCCGCATAAGCGACGTCAGGCAAATATTGAGCAGAACCATCCGCGTCATCTGGGCGGTACCTCGCCGACTATTCAATCGGGGCGGTATTTGCACAATATCTCGCCAGCACGAGGCAGGTGGCAAAACTTCGGTACGCCAATGACTGCCCGATGCCGGGACGGAATGAAAAACGGCACATTGGGCGATATTGGGGTCGATTTTCGGCAGAAACTGGCAAGATCGTGGCCGGGTATTGGCATGCTGCATGGGGCGGAAACAGACCCATTAAACATTTTATATACAGGGTGTTATTTTTTATTCGAAACAGATTTTTAAAAAAGGCGTCTTTACTGCTACGTGAATGCCGTCTTCACTATGTGTTTCTTGAGCTCGGCGGACATTCGAGAGGCGAACAACCGTCACAGTCTGGTGAGTCATTAACTAAAATCTGTTAATTAACTTTTTAATTATTGGTTTTATGGACCATGTTGCAATTGTAATTTTGAAGCCAGCCGTCCTGGAAGGCTATACCAACTTACACATTTAAAAAAAATGCAACTGGTTTGGAGATATCCGTCGACAATTTCTCCCCTTTCTATCATCCGATTCCGAAACTGAAAGTTCCAAGTGCGCCGGAAGCGCTGATCACGTGACGCTTGTAGAAGTGACGGTTTCGTGACGTACAAATCGTCATGATCTCATATCTGCACTGCGGCTGTCACGGTGCGGCTCGAGGTATGCAAACTCGCGGGGGCGGTCTTTAGCGCTCTCGCTTTTAATGCGTCATTGCCCTCGGAGCTTCACTCGCGATTGTTTGTCGGCGGGGAAGGCGCTTCGCCAAATAGCGTAGGCGCACGAACGCTGACTCTGCCAGTCGACTTAACGAAAGAAAATGAAACGCTACAAGAAAGAAGTCTTTGCTATTTATTATCTTCAGCGAAATAACTTCAGAGATCAGAATTGCTGATAATTTAAGTTTCTGGTGTGCTTAGACCCTAAGGTAATGTCTTACTACAAGTAATGTTCGAAATGGCGACCCTCCACTGCTACGCATGCCATGAATCGTTTCTTCATAGATTGAACCACCCGCTTCAGGACGTGTCGTTCAATGTTGGCGCATGCTGAGACAATTCGGTTCTTCAGGTCGTTGACATCTTGGGGCTCAGTTGAATAGACTTCGTTTTTGATGTGACCCCAAAGGAAAAAGTCTAGCGGGGTCAGGTCAGGCGATCTTGGCGGCCAGAACATAGGTCCACCGCGCCCAATCCACTGCTGGGAAAAACAGGCGTTGAGGTAGCTCCGCGCACGCGACGAGAAGTGAGCTGGCGCTCCGTCATGCTGGAACCACGTGCTCCTAAGCTCGCTTAACGGGAGATCGCAGATGAAGTCACTGACAGCACCATCAAGTATGTTGGCTGTGTATGACTGAGCTGTCAGTGTGCCTTCGAAAAAAATGGTCCCACTATTCTGTCACGAAACATGCCGCACCACACATTCACTGACCACCGAACCTGATGGTTATGCTGGCGGAGCCAGTGAGGGTTGGAATCAGACCAGTAGTGCGCGTTGTGAACGTTCACGTTGCCATTTCGGCAAAACTGTGCTTCGTCAGTCCAGAGTACATTAGTGAGAAAATCGGGGTCTTCATCCGTTTTAATAAGGGCCCAATTGCTAAACTCCAAGCGCTTCTCAAAGTCACACTCGCTGAGGTCCTGATGCAAAGATATGTGATACGGATGGAGCTTGTGCTTTCTCAGGACTTTCCATACCGAAAAGATGCTGCCTCCGGAATCTTCGACGACATTTCGGATGCTGATTTCGGGGTACGCTCGCACGTAGGCTAACACAGCGATTTCAAAATCTTCGTCCAAGACAGCTGCTTTCCTTCTTCTTTGACGATGCACAGACCCAGTGGACAGAAACTTCTTGGCAACCTGGAAGACGGTGGATGGGGCAGGAACAGTGCGACCAGGGTGTTGGGCGGCATACAGCCTCGTGGCAAGACGAACGTTGCCATTCATTTTAGCATACGCCATAACCATTTGAACCTTCTCGGCGACTGAATACCTCGACTGAATTTGCGCAGCCATTTTAACGCTACAACTGGCAGAGCCGGCGTTCGTGCGCCCACGCTATCTGGCGAAGCGAATCTCCCGCCGACAAACAATCGCGAATGAAGCTCCGAGGGCAATGACGCATTAAAAGCGAGAGCGCTAAAGACCGCCCCCGCGAGTTTGCATACCTCGAGCCGCACCGTGACAGCCGCAGTGCAGATATGAGATCATGACGATTTGTACGTCACGAAACCGTCACTTCTACAAGCGTCACGTGATCAGCGCTTCCGGCGCACTTGGAACTTTCAGTTTCGGAATCGGATGATAGAAAGGGGAGAAATTGTCGACGGATATCTCCAAACCAGTTGCATTTTTTTTAAATGTGTAAGTTGGTATAGCCTTCTAGGACGGCTGGCTTCAAAATTACAATTGCAACATGGTCCATAAAACCAATAATTAAAAAGTTATTTAACAGATTTTAGTTAATGACTCACCAGACTGTGACGGTTGTTCGCCTCTCGAATGTCCGCCGAGCTCAAGAAACACATAGTGAAGACGGCATTCACGTAGCAGTAAAGACGCCTTTTTTAAAAATCTGTTTCGAATAAAAAATAACACCCTGTATTTTGGAGCAGTGTTCCAGGGATAATAAACCTCAGGTTTCCCTGCTACGTTTTTGTTTAAAGTAGATATATTAAGGCTCAACATCAAAAAGATGCGTGGCATGTAGGTAAAACGAAAAGCAAAAAAACAAAGCAAGAAATATAGCTGAGGAAAGAGCACTTCCAAGCACATTATTGCAGTTCAGTCTAACGCAAGTATCTGACTGATTTGAACTCTAAGCGCAGCGAAATGTTTATTACACGTAATACTGAAGACGACAGCCCTACATTTTACAGAGTGGGTAGTGGAGTTGAGGTTTTAATGCCATAGCATTATCAAGATACTCGTCACATTCTTAGGTCTATCTATATAGCCTGTAACGTACTGGGCTGAAAGGAGGGGGGGGGAGGGCATCCTTCTGCCTCCTTGAATTCAGTCTCCCTGCTAAATTTAGCGGAAAAATTGGCGTCACATGACTTATGAGCGAATTTAGTTTCCCCGCTAAATTTAGCGGAAAAATGCACGTCACTAGACCTATGCACAAATTCAGTTTCGCCACTAAATTTCGCGAAAAAAAATTCATGTCACGTGACCTATGCGCCAATTGAGTTTCTTTAGGTGCTTTTTGACATGGCGTTAACGTCGTACTCTAGGACGTCGTCGTCGACGCCGTCCATGGCCTCGTAAAAACAAAATAAAATAAACATGACGAATAATATCGGAATTCATAGAAACGAACAATAGTGGCTTGTGCATAATTTTTAACATTCTTAGTTAAACATAAAAAAGCGCGAAAAAGACAAGAACAAGAATTGTAAAGGACAAGCGCTTCAAATTCTATCTTAAAATCAGAGCTGCGACAGTCATCCCCTTTTCCTCGAGGGAGGGCTTTATGTTGCATCAAAAGAAGTGCTAATTTCGTTTGCCCATTTACACACAACTGTCCTCGTATGCCTAGTTTATGTGACCCTGCATCGCTGTTCCTGTAAAGAATGTAATTCTCTTAATATAGAGGGAATTGGGCTCACTGATCCACAAATTCACAATACAGAAATATTAGGCCCATAGGAGAAGAAAGCGTACCCGCGACTGGAGAAAATTAGGCCAGTGCAGTACCTCGGCGCTTAAAACTTCACCCAGTATACGTGTCAAGACGGCTGGTAAAGTATGCATAGCATAAACCGGAAGTGACCCAGGTCCGCTTGTCCGAACGTTCAGCGCTTCGATGCTCTTGACTGCCTCAGCTACAGCGCGATTTATGCACCTCAAACTATACTTCTTGAAGCTGTTCTTTCCGTTCCTTTTCCTAGTGGCTCGTGCAAGGCAGTGTTTTCAGAGTTCCTACCGAAGTATTGTAGACAAACCAGGCGCCTCTGCTGCATGGGCAATATCTTATATCTAGAGTGTGAACTAGACAGATTTTTTATCAACGATTGGCCTAAAACAACCCCTCTTCGCCTCTACTTCTATCCTGTTCATCTAAAGTGGTAACCTCACACCAGAAAAAGAACGACTAAACACGCATAATACACCGGCGGAACAGAGGGTTTGCCACGCTCCCCAACCCACAATATCGCACTGCCGCCGAACGAACCAACGATGAACATAAATAAAGAATAAGGAAGCAAACTCTGGCGGTGGGGGTGACAAGAGAGAGGGGGGGGGGGGAGACGACGTTAGGGCGACTGTGAAAACAGGGGCGAGCTCAGGAGTTTTGCTTCGTTCGTTTCTACAGGAGGCCTGCGTACTGTTTTGCATGATGATGTACATTTTCATAAATAAACTAATCTCCCTAAAAACGTTTCTTGGTGCGCGTTTTTGCAAAGTTAATGAAAGAAAGAATTTAGTTACTGATTGAGTAATGTTTATTAACGTCTCTGCTTGTTAAAAGAATATTGGAAACGAAAAAAAAGTTCAGTGTATTGAGGTTATCGCGTAACATGTCCCTACCCCGAAAACCCAATATACATTTCCACTATCTGGATCACGGAAATAAAAATCTTAGTAGATTCCATCTGTTTTTCAGGATTTCAGAAATAATTCCTTTTGTTTGCAATCTGGATTTCAGAATATCAGTATCAATTAAAGTTACATTTATTGTTCCATATTCCAGATAGCGCAACGGTATGTTGGGTTTTGGTGTCGGGGTGTTACAGCGACCACAGCTCGGCGCTCGCTTAATTATCTGCCGCCAAGTTTCTCTGGATAGACGTATTCAAGAAAATCGATGATTGCCCGGAGAGTATTTTGTACAGAGCACCAATCCTCGTTGCAAAACACATCCCTATCATAAACCACTCCTGCGATCAGGAGTGGTATTGTTCCTTCGACTTATATGTTCACATTTGTCCCAGTTTCAGGTCAACGACGTCGTCCTGTCCTTTTCTGTTCCTTCGACTTAAATGTTCCCATCTGCCCCAGTCTCAGGTTATTCAACAGGGTTAACATTCACCAGCTTTCCTGCACCCTTACTATATTATCTCTGATAAGATAGCCCACCTGATCCGACGGGTGTCGAACCGGAAAGAAGGACTAGAGAACAAGATACGCTACGCATTTCTCACGTGTTCATTGTGAAACGATGAACGTATCACGTACACTTTAATTGGTCACTCAGATGAGCTGTCTGAGCACCGTGCTCCGCAAGGTGGTCAAGACCGCACTCGCTAAACCGATGAGTACATCAACGACGCGACTCCTGATGCTGGGTGTCCACAGCAGGGTGGAAAAGCTAGTCGAGGCAGAGAAGGCGGGGAAACTCACGCTCCTCACTGCCCCCGACCGGGCCGAACGCCTCTGCAGAGATAAGGCTACACCGGTCTCACAAAGGATGAGTGACGCACCCAGGGCCGGTTTGCTCATCTTGCGGCCGCGGCTGCGGCTGCGGCCAAGAGGGATTTTTATGTCACCTGACCAGCTCCATGGGGACAAGGAAGTACCAGCGTCCTTGCCTAATGGCGGAGAGATCCGTATCGCTTCAATCACAAAACCTAATTTCGCCAGCAGAAACGGACTGCAGGGACTTTCAACTGCAGTCCAATTGACAGCCCCTTTATACTGTAGGATCGGCAGGTAAAGTTACGGCCAGGGAGGGTAAATATGAGCTATAATAAAGAAAAAAAACACGCGAGATGAAAACGGCGGCAGTATATTTATATACCTCCGTCAGCTCCGGCGGCTATCGCTTTCTGCTGTGGTCGAGAGGTTAAAGCGTCGGTACTTCACGTCCCGGCGTGAAAGTCCCGGTTTCAAATCGCGCGAGGAACTCTTTTTTTTCTCTTGTATTTGACTGCACTCCCACTAAGACTGTAGACAAGGCTCTATGAGGTCTATAAGATCATTGGGCGGGCAGTTCTGACTCAGCAGTTCGTTGTTCATGACCTCGGACGAGCTCATACATGTCTCTGGATTTCTTTACCAACTTCCGCCACGCCTCCTGCATCTGCCGTACACTCCGCGGAAAATTAGGGAGTTTTCGTACACCGCGTTTCCCCTCCGCCAAGCCCTCCGCAACGAAGCAGCCGCTACTGCGCCCGCGCGCCGATGGCCTTGACTATAGAGTTACCAATAGCGTAGCTGGTTGAGGAGAGCGCTGCAGGACAGCGGAAACGATCTACGAAACCTCCTTAGTATCTTCCCATACCCGTCTCTTCGTTCGCGAGGTAACTGTGCTGCCGAATTCTCTAGAATTTGTGGCTTGCATTTTCCAACAGCTCTAATTAATTATATTTGTTGATCCGAAGCCACTTTAGGCGTTTGCGTCAGAGATATGGGTTGCGATGTCGACGCCTGATTCATTTTTGCATTCGGTTTTGATAGTCTGCTATTCTAACTAAAATTCAACAAGTACTGTGTTAATATTAGAAAACCATTGCCACAGCAAAATGTAAAGAGTCAAAATATACCTTTTATTACATTCTATGCAAGCAAAAGTATATTTTTTATTTCGGCTTTTCTACTTTCTCAGACGTTTCACTTGCTGACTTGCCTGTGGGATTTCACTCAATCCATGCATCCACAGCTGCTAGTCTTTTTTTTTCTTTTTGCTGATTTTGTGAACGTCTTTTTTATTGTCACAAATGCAGTTTTTATTAGTTCTAAATATGCATCTCCTGTTATTGAAAGAAGTCGTAGCAAGAGCGTTGTGTATTTAAAAACAGATAAAATTGTATTTGCTGGGGAAAGGATGCTTGTTTCGGCTCCATTTGTGTCAAAACCATACCGATGCTGTTACCTTTGTTCACTTTTAATGAACAATATGAAACGATTGTATTAGCGCGTTACTTGCCTTGATCTTTTTTTCCCCGGTGTTTCGATTGAACAGGTGCGACTAACAGTAAAAACCGTCTAAGGCGAAGTAGTGAAAGTGGATGATTCGTAAAAAGGATCACAGTTAAAATGTGAGACACGCGCAAAATACAAAAAAGACAAGAAGTTCCTAGCGCGATTTGAACCCGGAACTTTCACGCCGCGACGACGAATTGCGGGCCTCTAACCTCTCGATCACAGCAGAAGGCGCGAGCCGCCTCCGCTGGTGTAGGTATATAAATTACTGCCACCACTTTTATCTCGCGTGTTTTTTTCTTTATTTTGGCTCATATTTACCCTCCCTGGTCGTAACTTTACCTGCCGC
This sequence comes from Ixodes ricinus, assembly GCA_037355805.1. Taxonomy (NCBI): domain Eukaryota; kingdom Metazoa; phylum Arthropoda; class Arachnida; order Ixodida; family Ixodidae; genus Ixodes; species Ixodes ricinus. The sequence goes on along the minus strand of JAZHYW010022258.1, from coordinate 1,727 downwards.
TCCTACAGTATAAGAGGGCGGTCAATTTGACTCCAGTTGAAAGTCCCGGCAGTCTGTTTCTGTGGGCGACATTAGGCTTCTGTGCTCGAAGCGATATGAATTTCTCTGCCATTAGGCAGGGACGCTAGGCACTTCCTTGTCCCCATGAAGATGGTCACGTGACGTAAAAATTCTTCTGGCCGCAGCCGCAGCCGCAGCCGCAAAGTCAGCAAACCGGCCCTGGCGTTCCTCAAGCCAGGCTTAGAAAGCTGGAATCTAGGATCCGGGCCTTTGACAAAGTCTAGGACCCAGACTCTCAGACATGGTACACCGATGCTACTCTCTACAGAGAGAAAGGTGGAGCAGCAACCATCGCAGTAATGCGCAGGCCGGAATTTGCTAGAACACGGGCTCCACCTCACGTATAACAATTAGCCAGGAGGCCGAGGCGGCGAAGACCTAGCCAAGGCACGGGCAATCTCCCACCCAATCTCACTGAGGGACAGCACAGCCATCAAGTGCGTAATCACCATCGTCACCAACTTCCAGGTTAAAACATACAGCATCTCGCGACTGAAAGAGAGGACCGTCGTGGAAGAGAAAGGTCTTATATCTTTCAAAGCCCGGGCGGGCAGCAAATATATTTTTTTTGCTAAACGGGTTTTGAAAGCGTTGAAACGAGGAGTTCATATTAAATTTCGTGTATTTTTAGAGTCTGTCGGAGGAAGTTTCTGCATGAACTTGATGGCACTGAAACCCGGGAGGCTGTGTTAAACGCTACAAACAGCGAACCGAAAATTTAAGCAGCTACTGAAGATAGGCACGTGGGGTGAGTTCGGAACAAAAGAACCTCTCGCGGGTCCTTTCTTCCGGTCGCGAGAAGCTCTTATGTTTAACACAGCGTGAAAAAATGAAAGACGGTTGCAACTCCCTGTAATGCCGAATTAGAGTGCAGCTCTTGAGGAGGAGGAGGAGGGAGGGTATGCGAATCCCCCTCCTCTCCTTCTCCCTTTCATTTAGTGGGAAATATTTGCTACATTTCCCACTAAATTCAGCGGGAAAATCCCTGCTAAATTTTGCGAAGGAATTTTATATAGTGTTGAGGCCGCAAAAGTTTTCTCTGCTAAATTTATCGAGGAATTTTTTCCGCAAAATGTGGCGGGAAATTTTTTTCGCAAAGTATAGAGGGGAAGATTTACCGCAAATTTTGCGCGCGAACTTGTTTCGATAGTTAGCCCAGAAAGTTTTTCTCTAAAGCTAGCGGGAAAATGTTTCTGCTAAATGAAGTGGGAAGATTTTTTCGATAAGTGTAGCGGAGAATTTATAACGCTAAATTTAGCGTTTGAATTTCGGCTATATTTAGCGAGGAATTTTTTGCGCAAAGTTTAATGGGGATATTTTTCCACTAACTTTTGGCGGACAATTTTTTCGCTAATTTTGTAGGGAAATGTTTTCGCTAAATTTCGCGCGAAATTTTTCCTACTGAATTTAGCGGAAAAAATAGCCGGTAAAATTAGCTGAGCATTTTGTTTGCTAAAATTAGCGGGGTTTTTTCCCTAAATTTAGCGGAAAATACTTCCTCTTAGTTTAGCGAGAAAAGGTTTCCACTAAGTTCAATGGACAATGTTTTTCGCTAAATCTAGCGGAAAATATTTTCAGCTAAATTTAGCGGAAACATTTTGTCCTACTGCTCCTCCTCCCGCCTCGCCTCCCGTGACGTCATTGGTGACCCTCGTGATGTCACGCAT